>BMAO01011791.1:0-35516 GCA_019973975.1 Trichonephila clavata
TCCAAAGTTCATCAGGAATTAGTGTTAGCAGCAGGACTGTCCATCGAGAGTTAAAAAACTTAGGATTCGATCGTCGTTCAGCCGCTCACTAGCCAAACATTACTCCACAGAATGCGAAGCATCGTTCGCAATGGTGTAGGGCTCACCATCATTAGACTGTGGAGATGTGGAAAACTGTTCTTTTGAGTGATGAATCTCGCTTTACAGTCTGGCAGTCGGATGGACGCGTCTGGGTTTGGTGGATGACCCCAGCGAACTTTTCTTTAGTGACTGCATTGTGCCAACTGTTAAGTTTGGTTGTGGAAGCATACTGGTGTGGGGGTGTTTCTCGTGGTTTGGCCTGGGTATATTAGTTCCTGTGATTGGAAACATGAACTCTGAGATATATGCGGACATTCTGAACAATGCTGCTTTCCCAACTATATGGCAATATTTCGGGGAAGGCCCATTTCTCTTCCAGCAGGATAACTGCTCCATTCACACATCGAGGCTTGCACAGACGTGGTTTGATGAAATGGGTGTTCAACAACTGGACTGGCCTTCTCAGAACCCCGATTTAAATCCCATAGAACACATTTGGGACGAATTAGAGCACTGATTACGTAGCCATCCAAATCGACAATCCTCACTGCAAGCACTCACTTCAGCTGTGACGGACGCCTGGAAGGCAATTCCTATGGTCACCTATCAAAAATTGGTGGAAAGTCTTCCCAAACGTGTGCAGGCTGTCATCCATGCAAAAGGGGGACCGACATCATATTAATATTTGCCTCAGGACGCTCTAAGTCCATACCACTAGGTGTGCGGATACTTTTGGCCAGATAGTGTATCTATAATAACCAATTCAATATTCATCGTAACAATATTAGATCCTTAGCAATGCCAACTTCCTAAATTGACCCGTCAGTAATCCTTTTTCTTTAACAAAAATCGTGGTTCCTTTATAGAAAGCGGTTTTATAATCTTACATTATTTGAAATATATTTTCCCTAAAGCAGCGGAACTTAAACTGTGGTCCGCTGACCTCCGGGGGTCAGCAGCGACTTTCTGGAAAGCCTAAGAAGTTCTTTTATTTAATGCTAAGATTTTCTTTTTTTGCAGACTTTGAAAGACCTAGTGGAAAAATTGAAAGATGTGTCATCCTCAATTAGATCACTAAATTATGCGCAACAAAGTTATTTACTAAAACATATATTTCAATCAAGAATAATTATGCATTTTTTTTAATAGTTGCAAATTCACAACCATTACTAAAAAACGTAATATTTTCAAAACATAGATATTAGAAATACATGTACAAAGATTTAATAATTAAATTCATATATCACAAATACGATAATGATTTCATCCATCTCGTTTTTCTAATCCTATTGTTACTCTATTATTTTTTTTTTGCACCTACACTATTTATTTATTTGAAACTAAAGTGTTGTATACCTTTGTATACATATATTATTAGGTGTTTACTGGAATTAAAATAAGTGTTAAAGAAGTATGTATACACTCAAGAGCCTAAACATTATGACCACCCCTACATTTTGCAATGAGCTCGCCTGGAAGACGGAAGAACCATTCTTTCACGTACTTCTGTGTGTGATGGAAAAGGCTACGCATCTAAGCGACTTTGATAGAGGGCAGATTGTAATGACACGAAGACTCAGAACAAGTATTTCCAAAACTGCATAACTCGTGGGTTGTTCGCGATCTACAATTGTTAATACTTATGCAAAGTGGATGAAAGACGGTGAAACCAGCAGTAGACGACATAGTGTTGGACGTCCACATGCTTTTAAAGAAAAAGTTCATCGGAGACTGTTTTGCATGGTGAAGCAAAACCAGAGCCAGACAGTGTCTCAAATGACACCCCAGTACAATGCAAGGCCAGATAGAATAGTGTCAGAGCACACTGTTCAAAGGACACTGTTGGGTATGGGGTTACGTAGCAAACGTCCCACTCGTGTGCCTTTGCATACCAAGCGTCATCGACAACTGCGCCTGCGCCCGGCCTGGAAATATCGCGTCTGGTCCATGGATCAGAGGGAGAGAGTTCCCTGGTCAGATGAATCACGGTTTGTCATTCATCCCACCGATGGCCATGTCAGGATACGTCGTCTTCCAGGCGAACAGTTGCTCCCTCAATGTACAGTAGATCATACACAGGCCGGTAGTGGCGGTATTATGCTTTGGGGGACGTTCTCTTGCGCGTCTCTGGGACCCGTGGTTGTGGTAGAGAAGACCATGAATGCTACAGGGCATCTAGACATCATTGCAGACCAGTTGCACCCTTATATGGCCTCTGTTTTTCCAGCTGGAAATGGAATGTTCCAACAGGACAATGCCCCTTGTCACAAGGCTAAAATTGAGTTGCAGTTTTTCCAGGAACATGATACTGAATTTCAGCTAATCTCCTGTCCACCTAGTTCGCCGGGTCTCAATCCAAAAGAACACATTTGGGATGTCGTGGGACGGCAGCTCAGAGTTCAAAGACTACCAATTCGCAATATCTCGGATTTTCTTGACCGTTGCTTAAACATCTGGTGCAATCTGTCTCCGGCCATCTACCAAGGACATGTGGCATCCATGCCAAGGCGGGTTGAAGCTGTGTTGCGCGCCAAAGGTGAGCCAACTCGTTATTGACAGTAGGTCATAATGTTTTGGTTCTTAAGTGTAAGTGACAGAGGTGGTCTTAGAACATTCGAGGAACTTTTAAGTCACCTAGGCAGGTGTTAGGAGTCAAGAAGATGTGTTCAAAATTTTTTGGGATTCACGATGTCAGGATACATAAAAGGAGACCACGGCGATTGAACGTTTAATAACCGCTGCTGGAGAGGATTAGTAACAATCAAGGCGGGCCCGTTACAAAATTAATAAATTAGTATCAAAACTTTTCAAATTTCATATTTTAAAATTCTTAATAGAGCCATTTTTTTATTGATTATCATCTTATGTTTGGAGGAAGGTATAAAAACATAACAACGCAGAATTTTTTAAAATATCCTTTCAGATAAATAATAGGACCACACATAAAACAAATATTTATAATGTAGTTAAATAACTTATTCCATGGACAAATTATATTTGATTTATAAATTTTAACTATAAAGTTGTAATGTTACATTTTATGAAATGATACTTCTTTGAGATAGTTAAACAGAAATAGAGGTTTAATCTATTAGAAAAATGTTTTAATAAATTTATACTTTTTTTTTTACATTTTATCGGAAAAAAATAATTGAAATTTTGATTGTTGATTTATGAAATGGTTTATATTGAACATATAAGGTAACTTAAATACTGTTTTAACATAAACTTTGTTGCATAACTTAAACAAAATTAAATATAAATAATATTAAGTTTAATAAATTTAATCACATGTTGCAAGTCCCCAAATTTGAGAGCCATTTCAATGGTGGATTTGCTACCAAAATTGGACGTTTGAATTAATTTTATAAGATGAAGCTCTCGATCGATGCTAAACATTGCCATGATTTAATTTTGTCGAGAGTACCAGAGTCAAATAAATACTTAAGGGAACTTTTATATGCCACATAATTATATGACATTCGAGCGGACGGTTTCCGCATTCAGAAAATCTGTCGACTCCTGCCTGAATCGAACTGCAACTGTGGGCTTACGAAGAGGGCCCTCTAAGCCACCGAGCCGAAAGGAGTTAAAGTGGTCCTAGTGACATTAGGACTTGTTACGTTACTTAGTCAAGAACGCTATTAGACTGTTAACTTTAAGGAACTTCACTATTTCTTCTGAGATAGTGCCTTGATAACCTCTCTTTTCAGTAGTCTTCACTCCTTTCTTAAGAAAACGAAATCATTGAGACGTTTTCATACCTGACACCCCAAGGAATGCTGAGTATGCGTGGGAACTGATGGAAAGGTATGTTGAGCTCTCTACGCACACTTTATTCTTTTCTTCAACTTTGTCGGCTTTTTCCTTAAAATACTGTCTATTCGGTGAGAGAAAGGTTTTTCAGCTTTAAAACTTTTCAGTAAGCAGACCACTTGTGACCGACATGAATGTACCGATATAGTAGTGCTTTTGTCTAAACGTACCTCTGGCACTTTAATTATTTTGTAAGAAAATGACAAGTTATATTCTTCAATAATCTCTTCGCTTAGTATGTGACACATTGATCTTTTTGATACGCCCAAGTATTTAACAAGAATAAAATTTTTTTAGATAAGGATTTCGATGAATTCCGTCCGTGATTGCTTTGAAGATAGTTTTCTCACCGGGCGTGGACAATCGTTTTAGAACAGATTGAGATTCTGTTGCTCTCAGAAAATATTTTATTGTTTCGATAAATAAACAACCTTTTTTGATCTTGAAAATTTTAAGTAATTTAAAAATCTTAAACGAGCTCTTCATTTTTTTTTGATGCACACTTCTATTCAAAGTGTAAAAGCTCTAACTTATTTAGAATAACATGTTTGGATGACCAACTTAATAAAAAATATTGACAATTATCTCCAACGGCGTTATTTAAAATCGTCTACTGCATTTGAGTCACAGCAGACGAACAAAGTTTTGTATGAGAGCTTATTTCGTAACTACTAGATAGATATTTTTTTGTGATTTTTTTAATCTAGCAAGTGTTCTGGAATCTACACTGGCTATGGCTATTTACACTTTGGGTACGCGTTAAAATTTAAAGAATACGGAATCCTCAGCTAAATAATTTTGAGGTTTCTGTCACATGTTATTTTCATTATTATGAAATAATTTTTAACTCCTTAAATGCAACTGGTGTATACATATTTACAGGTTTGTTAACTGCCTCTAGCGTATATATACGTATTTGGCAGTGTTTGGCAAGTATTTGGCAGTATATGGCAGTGTTTGGAAAGAATTTACTTATTTCGTTGAAGGATTAGATTATTAATTCATTTTTCCCACACAACACACTGCCTACGTTTGCTTATTTAAAAATGGTGCTACTGGGGAACAAATCACGTATTTTTTAACTGTCAGTTAAAGGGCTAAAAAAGGCCCCAAAATATGATTTAATGTTTGAAGGTATAATTAGTCTTTTCTGTTCAGATGTAAATAGATTTTATGAAACATTTTTTTAACTCATGAAGTTTTAATTTCCATTCCAGTTAGGTTTAATCCTTACTCACCATATTTTGAGTAATTTATAACAGTCAAAGCTGCTTAATTGGTATTTTTTTTTACTTCAGCAGAAATAGAACGGAGGCAATTTGTTGTGACAGTCATAAATAGAAAATATTTTAATTGAGTCATTTCTTTGGGATAAATAATGATGTACTAATATGTGTTTTATTATATTAAAATTATTACGGTGTCCTAAGTAATACAGGAATGAGTTTGATAAAAAAAAGTAAGAGGCGCTCTACAATTGCTTAAGTATGTATTATGAAATGCACATTATACTTTTTGGAATAAATGTTAATGTGTATGAAAAACGTATTCTTAATATGATTCCATCATTTTCAATTTTGTTTTTAATCAATTAACTATCAAATTGATTTCGTATTAACTAAGCTGATTAAATAGCTCATAAGGTCATCAGGTAATCAATAAGTAGAAAAAAGAAGCTGATATATTTATTCTACGAAGAATGGAAAATTATTTGCTTTTAAAACGTTTTAATTATGAATATACACAAAAATTTGATTACATACAAAGGAATTTCGTTAATTATAAAATGCTTAAGGGCTGTGAAACGTATAAATAGTTATTTCATATTTCAATCTGAAAGCTAAGATTGTAATTCTCAGTTCTGATTGCTGCTATTAAACTTTTACTGCACTTATTATAATTTAACAAGGATTAATTACTAATTTTTATTATAGTTGATAAGAATTAAATAACAATGATCATAACGAGAAATAACTGAAAATTAAATGGAAGCAGTTCTAGTAAGCTTTTTAATTGCAATGATTAAGTACTGAAAATAAAGAGAAAAATTATATTTCTTGTGAAATATTAAAATAAATTAGAATGGTTGCATAAGAAATTTAAATCGCTTACAATGATAATCACTATATGCAATTAAAAAGTTGAGCGCAAAGAGGACCAGATAATAAGTTTCTAACAAGCTTATGCTTTAAGCTTTTATGAACAAATATATCCTAATAATTTAAATGCTTTAAAAACCTAAATAGTTAAAATGCTTATCTCACTATTTCTGATTTTTATGCCGAAAGAATCGCGCCAAATATCGTTCTCAATCCTGAATACCTTAATAAATTCCAATTGACTTTATTTACATAAAGCAGATTTTTTATGTTGAGTTTTAAAATAGATAGTTTATCAAGCACCAATATTTACGTTAAAAAAAGACAATGTTATCTCCCATATTATCAAATTTCTTTTGGAACAGCAACATACACATTTATATTTAAATAAACATGCTATTAAGCTATATGTAACATAATGATAATTTAAAAGCAGATATATATATATATATATATATATATATATATTAATTTTAAGAAAATCTATAATAAATTCGTAAAATGTTTTTAACAGAATAAAAATACGTAGTTAAATTTATGAAAAATAAAGGTCCAGATGAATATTAAAAACGAAAGAAATACTTATAAACTACTTCTCGATACAAATATGTCTTATTAAGTTCTCTAATTTTATCTTTATTATCAAATTAGTTTGTTATCTGCATGTTGTTGGCAATACTATTAATTTTGAGGAAATTATGGATGGTTCAGGGTGGTACGAAGGAACTTCTTTTGAAAATTTAATAAATCGCAATACATTAGTGCTTCCGAAACTTTCAATGTTCGTGACCCAATTTTCAGTCAAAATTTTGATGCGCACCCATTCATACAATAAGAATGTGTTGAATTCAATAATAACATACTTTGACATAAGGGCACGATACGTCTTAAATTATAAATTGTACAAATTATCAAGATAAGTATTAAATTTTGCATATACTTTGTATCTGACAAGCCATATAATGATCAAATACATTCTGCAGTACTGATAATTTAGAAGTATATTTTATCATTGTAAATTTGTATTGTTTTTTTTTTATCTCAGAATGTATTTTGTTTAAATTCCTTTCAGTTAATTAATATATTTTTTAAAAGTATTTTAATTTCGACTTTTTAATATGTTTGCGCCTTTTGGTAGAATTATCACGTCCCCTCAGAGGGACGTGACCCTCTGTTTGAGGAAAGCTGCACTACATGTGTTTCCTTCGCTTTTATTGTTATTTTCCGCCTACCACAGAACATTGGAACTTTGAATTTACACAGTTTTAAACACAATGTTTGTTAAATGTCACCCATCACAATCAATACACTGATGCAGTCGATTTAGAAAAATTTGAGTCATCTTTACAAGCACATCGTTCGGAATATTTTTAATTTCGGCTTGGATGGGGTTCTGTAGGTCTTCCAGGGTCTTGGAGCGATCTTTGTAAATCAGGGCTTGGGATTAGATCATAGGCAGTATTCAGGAGGCAATAAATCAGGTGAGCGCTTCAGCCAGTTTACTTCCCTTCGTAGGGAGCCCAGTCATTCGGTAAACGCTGATCTTAAAACACCAATGGAAACCCTGGGGGTGTGGGCTGTAATTCTAACTTGTTGTAATTACACGTTGTCAAAATCCCTTTCTTGGAGGAAGAAACATTATTGGATCATTGTCTGAGAGTGAGACGGGTGGGAACACAAATATCCCACTGTGTCTTCCACCAAACCCCTCCCTGCAAATATCAAAACATGTTCAAAACAGGAAGTTTCCACGCCAGACCCTGTAAATAGTTTTTTATCGCCTTAATAATTATTTATAAATTATTCAAATCGCTATAAATTTGTATAATTTAGCTTTTTTAGAGTTTGAGTACTCGAAAAAAATTGTATTTATATATTCCTTAATTATCTATTTTTAATTTTCTATTCTGTCATTTAATTGTTTTTCAATAACAATTTTTCTTTAATAAAATCATCTATGTACTTATTGTATGGATTTTGTAATATATTTTAGCATTCAATTTAACATATTTGTATGCTGTTTTCCTCCATATTATAAGCAGAAAAGAGATCTCTAGCTAAACTTGAGTTTAAAACCAGATTTAACCTCACTCAGAGCTGTGCTCAGTCTGCTATTCTTAATTTGCTGACATCTATCTGTAGTTTTAAGCATTTTGCTTTTGTATTTTGTCTTACAATGCATAATTTATTTGCTTTATAATGGGTCCTATTCGCAATTCTGTTTATTTCTCCAGGGAACATACTTTTCAATACGTAATATGATTATAAAACCTCTTTCGATAAAAGAAACCACGATTTATGTCAATCATGGTTACTTTTAAAAGTCAAATGAAGAGGGAAATTCGAGATGGTAATTTTTGTCAAATGAAAACCAACAAGTTAATCAAAGAATTTGAAAGAATTCAACGGCCGTTCAAGGACGAGTATTGTTGTTTAAGATCATCTATTGATGAGCATAAGATTTAGATTACTAGTTAAGTTGCCGTACTCCCACAGCTTAGGTTGACTTTAAATATAGATTATAGAAAGTCATAATAAAGTGTATATTTCAATAAAATGTCTCATCATTTGTTGAACCCTCACACCTTAGTGGGTGAGAGTGCGCGACAACTTAAACTTAGGTTTTCCTGATTCACTTCCCGATTCTTTAATTTATATGCACGTATGTATATGCGTTTGTACTTGTATTTATATATAATACATGTGTGTAGGTGATTTTTTTAAAGTTTCTTTAACTGCTTGTGATAAAAATTATTTATCTATTAGAGTTATCTTAACATCTCAGAAACCATTCATCTCTGGAAATTACTACTGGGCATTAATGAACACATAGGTATGTAAATTCTTTATATTCCGAACATGTAAATTCTTTATCTTCCTATGATGCTTAATGAGCTTAAATTAAAAATGTACTCAAATATATATCTAACAGTTCAAAGTGGAGTTCTTTTTTTTCTGCCCCGTTAAAAGTATTGTAGAAATTGCCTCGCACTCAGTTATCTTCTTTGTTTTTTTATGACTTTTCTTAATAAATTAAATTCTTTCAAGATTATAAAAAGTATAAACGTCTGAAAATTTATTATGAATATTTTAAATATTTAATAAAATATTAAGCTAATATTAAATTATATTAAAATAGAATGAAATTCAAAAAATATATCATAACAGTTCGGTTAAATGGTGCAGCAAAGGGAATCTGTTATATCATTGCTTCTCAAACTTTCAATATTTGAGAACTATTATTAAATTATAATTTTCCTCGTACCCCCCGCACTTTTCCATACAATACCAATGCTTTTAATTCAATAATACTATACTTTAAAACGAAAGCTACAATACGACTTCATCCTCTTCATAGCCACCAACGTATATAAACGTCTCGCTCAGCCAAAGCCTTAAATTCCCTGATTGTATATATACGTCTTTCTAAAGTATGGTCTTTTCTGTGCACTGCATCCATAAAATTATTCCGAAGGTTTTGGAATGCAATAAAATGAACTTGACAGTGTGTGTGTGTGTGCTTGTGAAGAATTTACTTACTTCCACGGATTTGCTTAAGTGTATTCCTTTTCTTACTTCTCCCACCCCGAATACATCACATGCTCGTGCCTACATTGAAAATGGCAGCATTGGGGAGCGAATTGCTTAACTTTTAATCGACAGTTAAGATATTAATAATAAACCATACAAATTATCAGGATAAGCGTTAAGTTTTTTATATAATTTTTATATGACATGCCCATGGGTCACTGGTAATCATTAAACTTGTTCTTAACTTAATATAGTTAAATTAATTATAAAATACATTGAGCAGTACTGATACATTTATAAGTGTATTATTTCAATGTAAATGTGTATTTTATTTTGTATTATGTCCAAATGTATTTTGTTTGTTTACTTTCAGTAAATTAATAATTTTTTTAAAAATAATCTTTTGTTTTCACTTTTAAATATATTAAGCCACTCTAGTGTGCTCCACAGTTTGAGAAATGCTGTGTTACATAATTTTGGAGTATATTCCATAGTATGTAGAGAGTATGGTATAGTTGACTTAATAGTTATATTAACGTTACATTATAAACTTGTGATCATGGTAACGCACTCGTGGCTAACATGTCAGGAGCTCGAACATATTACCGCTGAATAATGGTCTAGTACTGTTGAACGAGGATGAAAATTGCGAGGTGTGTTCCTACCGGTGACAGATTTCGCAATTTTGAGCCTCAACCAAATACGAAGACGAAACCTCAGCTGACAGCCTTCTCCTCAAACAACAATACCATGCCAACGGAAGGCCGTTGAGCTCAAGAGATTTAATGGTTATCAGGCGCCTCTACATGGTAATTTTTCAGTGGAACTTTGACTACAACCCGCTACCTAAAGGCCACGAGTTCGTAGCCAAAACCACTAGGCTACCAAGGTCACCTTGATGTTGTATATAAAGTGTTGTGATGGATATGTACGCGACCTTCACATTTATCCTTTTGGGGAAACTTTGGGCTAGCCTTCATGTTAATTCACAGTCATCCCTCAAGAAGAAACGCTGATATGGAGATTAGTTTGACTATATAAAGTCAGGATTTTGTAACTGTAAGATAGAAGGAACGGAGAAAATTTTGGGGCATTACGAAGGTGAGGTGTAACTGATTTTCACAACTTGAGTTAAGAACAGAGTTTGTCACTATACTAAATTAGTGGATTGGGAATTTATAGTCAAAGACAGATTAGGTTAAATTAAACTGATTACTTGCACTTGTTCACTTAGAGTTAATTGCTTTCTTTATATCACTTCTAGGACATCCTCTTGTGGTTTAACTTGTGGTTGATTAGTGTGCTTGAATGATAATAAAATAATAATTATTATGGAAGTTTTTGGTCATGCTTTGCTTCCTCCCACACCCTTAGGTAGGCAGGACGGTGAGGGAGCGACTTCAAATGGAAGTCGCTTACATTGTTATGGATTTATGAATAGTTTAAATAGTACAAAATTCAATAATTATCTCGAAAGAGATTTCCAAGAGTATATAGAAAGTAGATTTTGTACAAATCATTACGAATATTTCAATTATTTTACCAAAGATTGGTCATCTTCAAATAATCCCTACCTTCAAAATATTTCATTACACAAATTCCACTTATCATTCTTTCAAATACAACTATCTCAAGCCAAATAACAATTTAAAGTGAACAAAGCATCGATAGAGTACAAATTTTTTCTCACTAGACCAGAGGGAAAATCGATTTAAAATAAATAGCTTTACCCTTAACTCTCGAATTGAATTCTCAGCTCTATCACGATGCACACCACCCGTTCGACAAAGAAAAAGGAAGTTTCTTAAGAAAAAAAAAGGGAGAAAAAGCGAGAGTAAGAAAGCGGATGTATCTCAATCGAATTTTGTGGAAGCGCCTTCTTCTTTCACACAATACCTGTAGAGGTAAAAGGAAAGGAAATAAATAAACGAAAAAAATGAAGAAGTGAAGGGAAGAAGAAATGGTAAAATTCGCGACACTATGCTTTCGAAATAAACTGTTGCTGCCCTCCGTGGACAGAATATTTCATTGGTTAGCGCGGATCAAAATATCGACTTGTCTGAACCCGTGTATCGATATTTCTTAGTGACCGTCAGCGGAGCCGAGATAAGGAAAAGAAGATCGCTGCGTATGTTTGTGGACGCTCAGGGACCGACCATTCATTAAGAAAATAATAGCAGAGGTCAATGGCTGCTTGAAAAGAAGCCTTGTACACTTACAAGTTTGATAAAATCTAACATGTCTACATGAAAAGTAATAACAAATTTTAAAATGTCTGAAATATATCGCAAATAATCCTGTAAGGATTGATATTACTACAAATTAAGGTGAAACAAAAAGTAGTACAAATTAGGGTTAATAAAACAGTATATGTGCCATGTTAACAGCGGTGTCAAAATTGCGAAAAATAATACTTTAATCCCGGACTTCTCAAACTTCCAATATTTGCGACCCATTTTCAATCAGAATTTTCATCATCTCCCATACAATAACAAAGTATTAGATGCAATAATAATGTACTTTGACGCGAGCTAAGCCTACAGTACGACCTTAATTATGAACCATACAAATTATCAAGATAAGTATTAAATTTTGTATTTGTTACTTCTAAGTAGTAGATATAATAAATTACTTTAAGGTAATATAATTAGTATTATGTTACTTTCCTTTCTAAGTTTTACATTGTGGCAAATTGGAAAATAATTTTCGACCAAATTACATATTTTTTTCCTCAATGACCTATTTCTAAAAATTGTCTCATATCTCTTGATATCTAACTTATATCCTTCACATTTGGCGTTCTCACTGGTATTTGAGCAAACCTGGGAAAACTATCGAACTTAGTGTCAATTTCTAATGATAAAACTTCCTTTGAAAACCTTGCACTGTAAGACTTGGTCATTCGAATCATTTGCAATTATTATTTTTTGTTCTTAATTTAGTATCAATAAATTAATTATCAAATATAGTGTGAGTTTGTGTGTGGTTAGTACTGATACATTTATTATATTCTAACAGTGCAGTATATTTTACTTTTTACTATGCCAGAATGTAATTATCTTTGCTTTCAGCAAATTAATAATTTTTTTAAATAATCTTTTATTTTCGACATACTTGTACCCTCCCCCATGTAGGGGTTTCACACGCCTCTAAGAAAAAATGCGCACGCCACAGTTTGAGATACGCTGCTCTAAGCCAACTGGGTCAGATATAAATAAATTAAATAAGCTTATTTTCTCACCCCACCTTAAAAAAGTAAGAAGTTTGAAGAGAGTAAGATACGTAACATTCTTAACACTTATGATATAAAAATAATATGAGAAATACACTGATATGCCAATGAATTAGGGATAGACAATGCTATGCAAATTATGTAGCTTTACGCTTCTTTTGTGCACACGAGTGTCCTATGATAACTGCATATACGAGCTAGTACTTTGGTCGTTGTTAAAGAGTCCTTATAACTTCAGGTAAAGGGTAAATCTTTCGATTTAGACATATTCAATTGGGAATAATTAGGTGATGCTCGAAGCATGGCTGTTCAATTTCCAAAATCATCACAAAACTAGTATTCTGAAGGTGTCAAGGGTGCAATGAGAACACTCGGATAGTGAGAAAAAAAATTAGCGATTGGTCAAACAGCAAAGGATAATACGATTTGAAAGAGAGCGATGTGAGGGACTCAGCCCATATCATATGCAACCAGCGATTCCAAAAATTTCCTCAAATTACCAACTAACTGAATCAGAATTTTAATCGTAAAGTCAGTTAAAAAACAATGCTACTCTTTCCTTACCGCGTGGATTTTGGAAGAAGTATATTCACAAGATTACCATCGCTCAAAGCACACAATTGGGTTTCGTGTCTCACCTAGAAAAGGGGACATGATTGTGTATGGTTTCTAAAGGACTGGAAATGAGTAGTATGGAATTATGAATCTTCATTCTAAATAAATCATGTCAATGTGGGAAGTTGGGAATAAGACCTCAGGTTGATGAAGCCATTGATACTGCATGCCTGGTCAGAGGTTTACACGGCCTTGATGGTCAAGAAGGGTATTTTTTCTTGACACTTTTCAGGACCTTAGATACTTGTACCGATCTCCCGCAATGCTATTTGGTACATAGCGTTAGTTGTTTACTGATTGCTTTCATCCACTTATAATGTAACACCATCAGAATGGAAATAAAGCACTCCAACAAGATATTTTACCCTTTACATGTTTTTATTGGCTACTACCTTGTCGGATAAGCATTTATTTTTGTCATGAGATGGTCATCTAAATGTCCAGACTGAAATTTGCTTAACCCCCCTTGCGATGTTTTCAACTAAATTGTGAAAGCACATTACAAGAAACCAGTTCTTATTACTGAATTATGAACCACTCTGGCTGATATTTGACAAGACATTTCTGTGGAATGCTTCCGTAAATTTGTTAAATCTATGCTTCGTCGTGTCGCAGCTGTTACTAAAGCCAGGGGAGGTACGATTCATAATCAGCATTCTTCATCTCTACTTCCATTGGATTTCATTGTTTATATTAACCCACAGTTTATGGCATTATAGAATTAAATCAAATTCAATAGCCATCCATTATTATTTGTGAACACATGCCATATTCTATTGTTACCCAAATACTCATATAGAATCACTCTTCGAAAAACAATTTGTAGTGACACAAATTTCAAAATATGTAATGTTCTCTTCCGAAAATCACTACATTTACGAGTACTGTTTTCTGTTGCGGAAACACTTTTCTGCTCGGTGTTTCGAAATGACAGCTTTAGTAAATCGAATAATGTACAAATTGAAACCTTCACCAATTGCTTTGGTAATTCTTCTTTCAGAAATATCCACTAACATTACGGGTGAATAGGGAACTGTCATGTGTATCTTATGTTGGAGACAGGATAAATAGCATTCATTTGTTCGCTCTTAGATGTTTGGGATAATTTCGTCGTAAGTAGGATTCTTAAGAGGAACTAAGATAAAATGTCTAGAGAGATGTTGGAATTTATTTTCTCTTCTATGACATAAAAGGATACAATGCATATAGTTCTGGGGAACATATAAATCTGCACTAAGTTAAAACAGTATGCTAGTATATCAATTATATTTTATTTGTATTATTATGTTTGAAATATAAAAATATTGCTTACGTAAAATTTTTTTTATTACTTTTGAAATACCTTCTAATGAATTTATTGTAAAAAATTGTGACGGATACAATGTACGTCTTTTCATTAATCCTCTTCAGGGAATTCTTCTTTAAATGTTGTTTGAGATTAAAACCGCCTTCTGTAGAGATAACTTAATTTTGGGCTAATTTGAGTGCTATTTAAACCCTGGAAGTGTGTGTGTTACAGTTAATCAAGGTTGTGTTATTAAAGTAAGATTAATGAAGTGCCTTTCGGAAACTTGGTGAAAGAGCTTAGAGATTTTTGACTAGGTTATAGTCGTCCCAGGAGAGATTTGACGAGTGCTATTCTATCGGATCACATTGTGATAAGTGTTTAATTGTTTGCCTTACCAACAGAAGATAGTCATATACATTAATTACTCCCTTGGTTTATAATCTTGATTTATCATAAATTAATTGAACCTAAATAAACGTGATTATTTTTATAACAATTTCTGCTGATTTGATGTCCCAAACTATACCTGTGGCCTTAGGGCCATGGAAAAAATTTAATAAGAATTTAATGTGTTCCTTTTAATTATCTATGTCTAATTTTAGAACAATATCTTTGTCACTTACTTCGACGTTTAGCGCACTAAAGATCTGATTCTTTTATTTATATATTTTTAAATTTTTTACTTTATCTCTTACTTTTAAAATATTGAGATTGGTTATTTAAGGACAGGGGATGTGTTGGAAAAATTTATTCTTAGAAAGGCATGGTTATCTTTTCCTTAAATGTATTCAACATATTGTGAATTTTACGTAGAAAATTATTGTTTGAAAGTACTAGATTAGAAAATGAATGAAATTTTGTTTAATTGTTATACCATTACTTCTTTGTATGTTATTTTTAAAGAAAATAAATGAAGTTACGATTTTTTTTTCATTTCTCTCTTTCTTTCTTGTTGGTTTTTGCATAATTCAAATAACAATGTTATTATTTCACACACGATTTCAAAATTCCCGCGAATATTTTTCAATGAAATAAAATGTATCTAAGTGTGAATAAGTCCAAGTCCTAAGTGTAACTTAATTTATAGATACAAAGCAAAAAAGGGACCAAAAAATGACAAATAATCATATTCAACAAGATATGTACGATTGGACCTCCAAAGTTACCACAATTTAAAATTTAACAAAATTACTTTTGTTCCAATATATACAATTCTTCTTGGAAAATATTCGAATTTAATTGTAGTTTTTAGGTTCAATGAAAAAAAAACTATTTGATCAACAAGCGTTTATAAAAGGATTGTAAACATAATTCAAGAAGAGAATTTAGTGAAAGTTTGAGAAAAGTAAATCCATGCATCTCTTGCATTTATCATTTCATATTCTGTTTGGAATTAAAAAGTTATAGATTGATTGGTTAAAAATTATTTACATACTCTGAAACAATACGGTTACTGCAAGAAATGAATTAAAATGATTTATCATGAAGTATAAAGTGATTTCCATAAAAAATCGTACAAACTTGAGAAAAATGTACCAGAGTAAATACAATAGAAATAATTTAATGTTCCTTGTGCGACCTGGTACTATTTAGTACTACCTGGTACAGAAGCCCGCTGTTGTATATGATGTACATGTAAATCAGTTTGTATACAGGAGATTTGCTACCAGACCCTCTACAAACGAGTATATGGAGTACATATGCGACTCGGAATAACATAGAAATGCAGGGTCACAAATTTCACAGTTGCCAGCAATGAAGCAGAGAGGGAAAAAGAAACACACACACACATTAACCCGCGGTTACTCGCCCCTGTTTTTGCTACCGCCGTTGCTTGCGGGATGTAGAGAACAACCCAGACTTTTAACACGTGTATTTAAGTATTAAAAATATATAAGTCAATTATCATACATATTTATAAAGTACAAGATGTTTTTTGCACTATGCAAATAAAATTTTTAAACGTATTGCATAAAATAAGACTACCACTAATTTATAAACTAAACCTACAAAATTTTCATTTTAAAACACATAATTTTATATTTTTTCCATAAACCACAAGTAAAACGTGTATATCAGAAAAAAAACATACTTTGTAGTTATGTTAAGCATAGTAGGAAACAAATATTTTAATCGTTTTCCAAACATTCAGAGTAGACTGTATTCATATGCTTTAAGCACATATTTGTCTTACGTTGAAGGCAAAAACAATTGGATTTTACATCTTTTACCCGTGGACAAACAGTGCAGAGCCACTTTTTTGGTAAATTCTTGCTCTTTTTACTATCTTCTGTGTCAGTAAAGCATCTTTTGAGTTTTTTTTTTGTCATTTATTTGTTTCTGTCAATTTATTTGTTGTTTCTTGCTCACAAGTTTCTTCCAATTCTTGTGCCGTATTCAAGGGATGAACAGATTGTCTAATATGGGGCTCTTGTTCTTTTGAATTTACACAGTCTTCGATTTCACTTAGTTTATCCTCAGAAACTGTCGATACAGTATCTAATAGATGACACAGTCACTGTTGCTCCCTTTCCGATGAAATTTTTGCCATAATTTCTGAAAAGTGTTTTAAAAAATTATAACAACAAATTATATTTTACAATTTTTTTAAGGTTTATATTATTTTTATACTACAATTATTGAAATTTTAAACAAAAGATGCATGCATATTAATATAATTGAAAAACAATATTAAACGGAAAGCGTAAGTCTTACCTTATTTTAAATGCTTCGAGTACGAAAATATAACTCAATTGCTCGTGGGGAGCTCTCAGCACCCCAGATAAACTTTTGAAGTTCATTACGTTGCAATCGTCCGAGTGAGAGTGATTGCATCAGGCTGAAGGTTCAATGACCTAAAACGTGCAGCTACACAAAAAATCGTGGTTCTCCTTATTTTTTTCGAATCCTAGAAAGTTTTTCTTGTTGCTGGGGTGTACAGCGCAAGTGATCGCAGGTTAATGGGACAAATAATTTTTATTGAAAAATTGTACACAACAGGTGTTTTAAAAAACATTGTATTCCTCTTCTGGGTGACATAAGAAGTTTGGTGTATGAAAAACCCGTTCCTTCAGTTGAAGATCTCATCGCTTGATTATCTGTAGCTTCCGAGAGGATACGTAGCATGCCAGGAATCTTCCAGAACGTAAAGAATTCCACGCAGCACCATAACCAGGTCTGCCAGACAACTCCTGGTTAATTTCAAGCACGTGTTGTACAGACTTTCAATAAAATGCTTTTTTTGTTACTTTTTGTTTTTCTCTGCTTTGTTGCAGCATAGCTCGTAACTACGGCTTTTGCTAATTTTAACTCTTCTGTGATTTCCATTCGTCTTTGTATCATCTACACACCCTGCAAGTTTGTCAGTATGTCAGCGAATCACCCTGCATATATATATATGAATGTATGTGTGTGTGTGTGTGTAGGATATCCCATGGAACTTTCTTTGTAATAAGTTAGATCATATCCCTTTACAGAGAACGGTAATTTTAGTTAAAACCGCACTCCAGATCAACGCCATCTGGCGGGTTTATAAAACGCCTACACAACTTATTTCCCGACAGAGGCCGACAACTATGTAACGACGAAGCAGCGCTTTTGCGCATCTGCACCCGCTCGCCCATAACCAGGCGGTAAGTTGCAATCCCATCGCGTAATGAGTTCTTTTTTTTAAAAATTTCTAACGTCCTCCTAGAGGGTATAATCTAACTTTTTTATTTTTTAATATCCACATGTTCTAATTTCTATTCTGTAAATATTCTCCATGTAAACTCTTCCCTAAAATTCATAATAAATTATTTCATTTTCAAAGAGTCTTTTTCTTTAAATTGTCGATTTATTCAAACTTAACCCATACATCGTAAAAAAAAAACCTAGACACCCTGCCATCAAAAAATCCCGCTATCTGAAGAATCTAACTTTTTGGAAGATTTCGGTTTAAGACTAAGTAAAATAAATTTGTACATAAAAATAATTTATAGAATAAAAAAAATGGAACTGAGTAACATCAAATTGGTTGTATGTATTTAGAGATAATCCCTGGCAATTTGGGTGATGGCATAGTCAACATTTAGAGAATCATGAAATCGACTTTCTAGTTCACCCGAAAGAACAATGCACTAAATAACAAAGAGAGATGCGTGTTAAATCAGATTGTACGTGAACGCTACATGAAGTATTGGAGCACTTTTGGGAATAAATTGTCACTTTCTATGATAAAATCATCATTTATTTATAACTCAACCATTTTAAAATATGCTTCAATGTTAGTTGCTAACTTTTACCACAATGAATGCAAAATTTTAAGATCAATGGCTGCATATACTGGATAGGATATGTAAGCGAGCAGCTGGAAGTTTTTGTAAGTTTTTTATAGTACAAAGAGCCCTAAAAATAAATTGATAAAAGCAATAATGAAAATGAATGGACAATTTATAAGATGCGCATTGTTTCTTTGATTTAAACATCATTTTTAATATATTCATATAATATTAATTCATATTATATATTTATAATATATTTAATATAATTCATATTTAATATAATATATTAATATTTTAATTATATTCAAAAATGTATTGAACCTTAACCATTATAGTTTATATTGATAAAAATGTAGAAATCTTCCTTCTGCTATTTCAAACTACACTTCTGGCCAGTAAACTGATAACACTATCAATGGAAAGCGAATAACAAAACTTTACTTAACATATACACATAGAAGATAAATATACATAATAAATCTGTGGAAAATTTGAAGGTATACTGGGTAAGAAATTAGTACACATAAATGCAGCTTCTGTTAGTTAAAATGGCTCTAACCCGGCTAGGCATTGAATCGAACTGGGCTTTGAAAGCACATACATGTAAGTCAAGCCAATTTCTTTAAGTCCTTGCCCCACTTTATCAATCATAGTGGACAGAGAGCGAGAGCATTCGTGGTCCACCCTCTTATTTACCCATAGCCACATGTTTTCAAAGGGTAAGACATGTGGAGAACGTGATGGCAAGAAGAACAGCTAAACAACCTTTGTGTGTCGATGTTGAACCGGACACTACAATTACAAGCGGTCGTGCGTTATCTTAAATAAAGATGACATATGCCTGGCTTCGAAGATTTGGCAATATGATTGGACTTGATATACGAAATGGAACTTAAGCTGTTCAGATTACCAACGACTCAAACAAGAGGTATTCGTATCATTTACTAAAAGGATGCTTATATCTCCAACAGGAGCATAGCCTCGACAGTATAACGAATGCAAGCAAGTCAGACAAAGATACATAAATCACAGTTCTTCCCATTGAACAAGAACTCCTCCGAAAAAAATAGCATGGGGTCACTGTGGCATTAAATTTTGCCGTGGTTCGCCCCACTGTCACCACGTGTCTCTAGATTAGAGTATCAAAGGAACTCGCAATAATGGTCAGCGTGCAGCTCTAGAAGTCGTCGCTGTCCGTGGGCATACCTTTCATGCTGCAAACAAGCAAAATTTCTCCTTTAAGGCCTATGATGTGCCTATGGAATCCTACAAGGCCGGTCAGACAACATATCAGTCTTTTCGAGTGTCACTTAGTGGTAGGCCATTGGGATTCTAAATAATATTCAGTTTGATTCTCCTGAAATCATTGATTTCATATTCATACAGTTGTCGTTGGATACCGACCAATGGAAATACAACCCACCAACATCTAAATTCGATTTACTAATGTGAATCCCACTGCATATGTTTATTTTTGCACGAAGTTTAAGTTGCTGTTTCTGTCTCCTGTATCATTTGAGGGTGCATAAAGTTAGTCATTTGCATATCCCAACAATTTCTTCCTTTTGTGCGAAATTGAGTACATCCTTCTTTCATGGTGCTGCAATTTTAATTGTCAGCAATGTGGCTACTTATAGCAGTGCTTCTTAAACTTTCAATACTTGCGATCCAATTTTCAGTCATAATTTTCTTTGCACTCTCCCCCGGCCCTCCCTCATTCAAACAATAACAATGTATTGATTTCAATAATAATGTACTTTGACGTAAATCTACAACATGATTTTAATAACAAACCGTACAAAATTATCAAGATAAGTATTATTAGTTTTTCTATATATTTTTATATATGGCAAGCCCATGGGGTCACTGGTAGTTATTAAACTTGTTCTAAACTTGGTATTGTTAAATTAATAATCAAATACAGTGTGCAGTATTCATACATTTATAAATATATTACATCAGAGTAAACACGTATTTTATTTATTATTATTTAAGAATGTATTTTGTTTTGCTTCCTTTTAGCAAATTAATAATATTTTGAAATAATGTTTTATTTCCGGCTTTTCGATATCTTCGCACCCCCTTTTTGGGTTATCACGCCCTCCTAGGGAGGCGCGCCTCACAAGCGCTGACTTACAGTTAAAATGATTTGCATACTCGCATGAGAAAGAATTATTTTTCAACTAAGTTGGTGTTATGCTCATAACGAAAATGAGAAAAATCAACATAAGCAGCAAGAATAAAAATGATTAACTGGTCTGAACGGAAGTTATCTCCATCTCGGGTTTTTAATGTTCTTGTTTGTCCATCCTCACTTCCTCTCAAATACAACAATATACTCGATTAAAACTGGCCCGATATACATTCAGGTTTTATTAAAAAGAAGACTTTATAAGAATTATAAGTTATTATAAGAAGAAGAATAAGTAAGAACTCAACACATTTAATAAAGAGAAAAATGATTCTTATGTAACTGAATTCACATCAAAGCCATCTTCTAATAATATTATTGCAAAATAAAATAATAAAAAATAAATAAATAAACAAAACTAAAAAATTAAATAAATGATTGATAGAATGTTTTATTCCTGTTTTTCAATTCCTACTATTAGTTCACACTCTCTCTCTATTTATCTGGTTCAGATTTTCAATCGTTAATAAAAAGCATTTTAAAGCACACAATTGAGCTGAAATTTTATATACATTCTTATTTTGGATGACAATACAGTAATTTAATTATAATTAATAAAAATTAATTGGTTAAAACTAATTATTCAACGAATTACAAATACAGCTACGTTGGCATCATCTTTGGCGACTTGTGTCAAAAATTGAAAAGTTTTTTTCTCACACGCATTTTAAAGCGCTCATATGAGCTGAAATGTTCTATACATTATTGTTTTGAGTAACAATACGATAATTTAATTATAACTAATTAAAATTATTGACTGAAATTAATTATTTAAAGAATGTACATATACAGCCACGTTGGCTTCATTTTTAGCAAATTGGGTCAAAAACTTTAAAATATTTTTTTTCTCACATTTCAAAGCTGAACATTTGAACTGAAATTTTATTTACACGATTGTTTTGGATGACAATACGAAACTTTAATGATAATTATAAAAATTATTTACCACTTAATGTTGTGATTCTGTCAAACAAAACTACATATTTATGTTAATTGTAGCTATTTAATAAAAAGTAACTAAAATAAATTTTTTTCTGTTGGTCTAAGTAGTAATTGACTTAAAAACAATTTTTTTTAATATTACTTGTTATGATTGAAATCAGCTTAACCACTACATATATCTAAATTCATTAATAATTTATCATTTATGTAAGTTTTGCGTATGTAACACAATCCTCATCAAATCATCTCCCCAAAAGGAGAATATATTTTCTTTTCTTTACGGCTGTTAATTTATGTTTAAAAATGTACATCAATAAATAATAATAATTTATCCGTTAATATATATAGAGAGCGATAGATATAAGGTAATTTCTCTTTCAGTATTCATAATAGACAGAAAGTTGTCATATTTATTATTTTTAATACATTAATGATTTCGTTTAAGAATTTCCTCAAAATAATAAAACAAATTTTGATATATTGAACACGCTCACAAGGCCATAGCAGTCTTGTAATTAATAAAAAGTTTCGTGACAAACAAGAAATATAAAAAAAAATTGTATGTCCATTCCTATTTAGATCAGCAAAAAAAATTATTTTAGTTATTTTTTAATATAAATATGTATATAATATGACAGAATCACAACGTTAAGTGGCAATTACTTTTTATTAATTATCATTAAAGTATCATCGCATTGTCATCCAAAACACTCGTGTATATAAAATTTAAATTCAACTGTTCAGGTTTGAAACGCGAGGGGAAAAAAATCTTTAAAGTTTTGACCCAAGTCGTTAAAAATGAAGCCAACGTGGTTGTATCTGTAATTCTTTAAATAATTAATTTCAGTCATATAGTTTAACTATAATTATTATTAATTAATTATAGTTAAATTATCGTATTGTTACCCAAAACAATATTATACAGAAAATTTCAGCTCAAATGAGCACTTTAAAATGATAGAAAACACCTTTTCAAGTTTTGACTCGCCAAAATGGTCGCTAAGTCGCCAAAAATGATGCCAACGGGGAAGTTAAATATAGAGAGTGAGTGAGTTGATAGAGAGAGTAGGAATTGGAAAAAAAGTTATCGGGACGCATTAAAGATTTTCAAGAATAACAATAGAAATTTTGAGAGTTAATTACAAATTAGGACTAGCTTTGATGAATAAATTTTTAATCAACATGAAAATTTTGTTTGACGTCGGAGTCTGACAAAATCATATCCGGAAAGAAATAATGGTTATACATAAATGGAGTAAGAAACTAAAATGAAGAAAATTGTAGGTTAAAAAAATTAACAAATCTTTCTTTTTAAAAAACACCTGAATTAAGTACTACTTGAAAAAACAATTAAAATATTTTTTATTATTACTTGTTTTTTTTTAAATCCGAATTATCTAAAAGTATTAAATATACATGAACGATAAAACAGAGTCAAATTTAAGAAATAAATTAAAACCAAAATGATTATACAGTATGTTTAAACTTAATATTAAGTCGATAGCACATAGAGTTATCAAACTTCTAACAATAAAAAAAATCGATACCTTTATCCGCTACTTAAAAATTAATCGCAATATTTTTAAAAATTAATTTCCATCTTATTCCCTGTCACAGAGACCAAAAAGCACTCAGGTATGCACATATAAGCCAATGAGCGTATCAATAACAATGAAAGTAAATAATTTAAAAGTAAAAAATAAATAAATAAATAAAAGTTTTAAGGGAGAAAAGTGAAACCTTTTTCCTATTCGGCCACCGATAAAAGATTAAGCTCACACAAATAAAGATCAGTTGCTGTGAATAAACGATGTATTTGACGTCGGTTATGTTAAAAACCTGATATTACTTTTATACGTATATTAAACTAAATAGCAGTAAGACGTTGATATCATTCGAGGAAATGGAAAATATATTTCTCTTGGTGCTTACTAGCATAAATAGATTCACCGAATGAGATATCTCATAAATATATCACTTTTATAATCATAATCTACATATATAAGGAGAAAAGTGACTCACACACACTCACTCATCATGAGATCTCCAGAAGTATTACACTCCAACCGTCTTGAAATTTGCCATTTTTTGTTGTTGAGTCAAGTTCAAATACCAACGGGTTTTGCAAAAATCGATTCCCAAGAAGAGTTATAAGGGCATTTTATGAAAGAAAATTCTCCGTTTTCGAACTATTTGATGTATGAACTTGAAAAATCTTTAGTAAGGTTCTTTTGTTGAGTAGGGATCCAAAAATAACCGATTTTGTGGAAATTGACTATGAGGTGAGATTAGGAGTCCTTAAAAAATATATATAGCTCCATTATAGTAATTCAAGTCCTGTAATTTTTTAAATCAGGAGGCAAATGCTCTATATGTTGTTCAATATATTCGAAAGCTGAATGCCGCAGTTGGTATGTCATACCAACCGACTAACTTTTTTAATGACTCCAATGATCAAAGATTCAGCACTACAAAATATAAAACGACGATCGATGCGGTTTTTACGCCATACTTAAAATAAATTTGAATCAAACATTTCCCTTTCTTACTTTAGTTACCATAAGCCTATTGTATCTTTTTTAGAACAAAATGAAATAATTGAAAGTAGAAAAAGTTTAAGAATTGTTGAAATGAATGATGACAATGATGCAAACAATTAAAATAACGTTAAAAATCAAGTACATTGAAATTTAAGTAAATACAAATACTATCCATAAATAATATGATTGTATATTAATTGTTATTTCAATTGAATTGTATAAATATTTTGTCATGATCTTGTACAGCCCGTAATATATTTGAACAATAAAAAACTATATAAACATGAATTTAGTTGTTGCTGGGAGTATCCATAGATGTGAAAACCAGATTGATGTTAATAATTTTAATTCAAACATTATGAAATTTCAAATTTTAATACTAAAAGTTCTATGTTTTCACTTCTATCAGCAGTCTCTATAACTGCCATTTTTTTCCCCCACAATAAAGGTAAAACTTCGACACTTTGCACCTATTTTGCTTTTTCTTCAAGTACGTTTCCTGCATAGGATGATTTTCAATATTCATATAGTGTCCGGTTTCATATACTGCATAGATCGTATTCGGATTTCGGTTATCCGTACAGTCGTTTATCCGAACGGTGTCCGATCCCAATTGATTCACATAAACGACGTTCTATTGTTTTGCATTTCCTACTTTTTTTCCATTTTCGCCTTTGTGTGGAAATTTTAAGGTAAAGACCACCTTTGGGCATCATATACCCAGGGGTGAAGTTCCGTTCGCTTTTTTCGCACGGGAAGGGCCGGGTTAAAAACGGTATATATAGTCATACAATTTCAAGAAATTCCCAGTGTAGTGGGTGGGGGGGGGGAGAGGGATAACAGCTCTCTCTAGTTTGTTTGTAAAAATAATAAATTATGATTACTTTTTGTAACTCTTAAAGTCAGCAATTTTCAAAATTTGATCACCCCCCCCCCTTCCTTACATATCAAACTGACACCGTGAACCGCTCAAGATTTTGAACACCCCCTTCTTGACTCCCAACACAAGTCTAAGTGATTTAAATGCAATCGTAACGGTACTGGCGCGCTATGAATTCAGTTCTTAATCTATGCAAATGTGATTTTACTGTTTATTTTTAAAATACTACGTTGTAAAAATGGCTATAGGATTGCAAACAATAAAAAAGTGAATTAATATTCTTGGTCAAAATATATGTTTTAAAGTAGTTTTTTCATTGAGAGCAATTTAGGGACTAGTCTAGGTTGGCACATCTTTCAATTCTTCCACGAGGGCTTTCAACGTTTGCAAAAAGGGAAAAACATTACCATTAAATCAGAGACCTTCACGGACTCTCAGAAGGATGCTGGAGACCCCCGGGGTCTACGGGCCACAGTTAAAAAGAACCACTGTTTTAAGTCATACTTGTTACTTCTATTCCTGCGATTATATTAGTTATTCTGAAGAAACAGCATTTAAAAAGCAAATAACATTCGATGCCATTCACTGGAACCGGTTCATTTCCGTTCTTTTGTGTAATTGAAGCACTTAATACCCTTTCTAACGAATCATTGAAATCAATGGCTATACGAACCATTGCGTGTTTAGAACCTATTCATTCCTTTGCCTTTTTTAGGAATTGAATTTGTTGATTCCCTTTCTTACGGGTCATTGAAACTCGTCCTTACGGGCTATTAGAGACCATTATACACATCTCAAATGATCATTGATGGATATAATTTCAACATATCATGCTTTACTTAGAAGCTTGTTTGATTTCCGAATTAGGCATTATAGTTCACAATTAACTCTAATATGCACATTATTCATCGAAGATGTTTCGTTTCTGTATTCCATTAAAAATGCGTCTAATTTCAGATACACAGTTTTGTTATTTCTTCCATATAAATATAATTGTATGATTAATTAATAAATAACTTTATAATCACCTAATTTGTCCGAACTCTTGGAAATAGGATGAGTATGTTCCATTGACTTGCGTACATATTGGACGAAAGGGTAAATTATTCCAATTAGAAAATATTCTGGATTGGATGAAAGATCACATGAGTTCAATGAGAAAATCTTCTAGATTGGATGAAAGTATATATCATTTTAAAGAGAAAATATTCGGGATTGGAAGAAAGGATAATTTATTTAAATGTAAAGATTCGTTGAATTCAATAAATGTTCTATGTAACTTCAGTACGAGATACTTTTTACTCCATGAAAGGAGGCATAATTTAAGAGAAAATATTTTGAATAGGATAAAATCAGTTAAATTAGAAAATATTCTAGATTGTGTGTGTGTGTGTGTGTGTGTGTGTGTATGGAAATGTTCATCATTTCAATGAGAAAATATTCTAGATTGAATGAAAGTGCTCATCATTTTAACGAGAAAATGTCCTGGATTGGATGAAAGGGTACACCAGTTCAATGGGAAAATATTCTAGATTGGACGGAAGTGTAAATCATTTTAAAGAGAAAATATTCTGGATTGGATGAAAGGGTAAATTTTTTAAAAGTGAAGATACTTTGAATTCGTCAAAATACTACATAACTTCAGTGCGAATATACTTTTTAGTCCATAAAAAAGATACATCATTTCAATGAGAAAATATTCTAGATTGGATAAAGGGATACATTATTTCAGTTAGAAAATATTTTGGATTGTATGAAATAGTACATAATTTCAATGAGAAACTAATCTTGACTGGATGATAGGGTATATTACTTCATTGTGAAGACACTTGGAATTTGAAAAAAGTCTACGTACCTTCAGTGTGAAGATTCCTTGGATTCCATGAAAGGGTACATTAAATGTAAATATACGTTTAAAATAATGAAATTAAAAGTTTTGCAGAAAAACAAAAATAAACATTCGAATAAGCCTTAGAGAAAAGAAAAGATCTAATCTTTTAACCACACACAAATAGATTATTATGTAAGTAATATTAAAACAACAGATAAGAATGTCTCAATTACGATAATTTCCTTAAGTTGAGTTTGTTAAAAATTTACTACTGGTCTTTTTACACCCCAACAATTTAAAATGCATCGTCAACTTTTCAGTGAATTTACAAATAAATAATCGTAGAAAAATAACACGGCCACACTTAAATTTAATAGTTACATTTTTGTAACAATTCTCTTAAAATGTTAAATCTACAAGACAAAATTTTAATGAATGTATACCTTCACAAACATTAAAGGAAATGATACGCAGTTTTATTTTAAATTTAGTTCAAGCCTTACATTCAACTTTTTAAATGCACGTTTTGTGCTAAAATTCATAGAAATTAGAAGAAGAAAAATTAAGCTGAACTTGTGAAAAAATTAAAAGTCATAAAATATTGCAATGTAATAATACAAAAAAATTCAGTATAGTCGACATTAATAAATAATTTTAATAAAAATTTCAATCTCAGAATAATATCATTCCAACTATACACGATGCTAGTTACTCCAAAAACATTTCATTCGTTTGTATACGTATAAAAGGTAAAACGAACAATTACAAGCTAATGGAAACTGATTTAGGGAATAAAAAACGTACTTAAGCCTGCTAATTTAATTTCTTGGCTTTCCTGAACCAAACTAAATAGGTGATACACTTGAAAATTTGGCCGAAGATAAAACGAAGGTTTTCTTAATCAGCTAAGATACGAACAAATCATGTGATTGCTTGCTATTAATTACACGGGTAGAGTAAGATAAAAATAACTTTTTAATGAAAAAACTAGATACTAATATCCACTATAAATCAGAAATGAAAGTGGTTTATTTTAGGATATTCGAATATAAATCAAAATTAGACGAATAAAAATGTCTTAAGGTATGCGACTACTTGTGACAACTTTTTTTAAAAAAATGGAGGTATGGGGATTTTTTTGTGGTTTTAAGATTTGTTTAGTACATTTTAAGAAAAATAGGCTATAATTAATAAGAGTAAAAGGTGTTATTATTACTAAATTGGGAGAAAATTGGTAAAAATTTACAAAATATATCATAAACGGGACCAATTCTGTACCAAGAGTTTATGAACAAAATTTTTCAATTCTACTATGTTGCCATGTTATTCATTTTTGAATTGATCTTATGGATAAGAGGTATTTTAATTAAAAAAAAAAACAACTAAAGCACTTTTTTTAGCTGTTATATGAAATTGCTTAAAATACATTGATTATATTAACATAAGAGACTGCAAATTTATCATTAAACAATGACTGATAAATCTGAAGTTTAAAACAGAACTACTATTATTCAGAACACACACAAAAAATTCAGTTCATTATTTTCCAAGCTTTTTTAGTAATCGCTGCCCCCGTTTGAGGTGGCCGCGGTAACCAAGTAGTCATGGCAAGCGTGTCATGAGTTCGAGCCCGGTACCACTGAAGACCTGCCGTGTAGGGGAGCGATGCACGTTAAACCTGTCGAGAGCTCAAACGTCCTCCCGTTAGTGTGGTGTGGTATTTAGTAGAAAGGGATGTCATTTTTCAGGTGTCGCCCGTGCCACTTGACTATGGTTCAAAATTACGCGGTCCGTTGCCAAAAGTCCTCGTGAAGCTGAACAGTGTGGCGTTAATATTCACTCACGCCCCCATTTGAGCATTTAAAAAAATAAACACATTTCGAGTAAAAAGCGTTTTTAAGTATGACATCTTGCTTAAAGTAATGGTATCTGCTTTTACTAAAACACTTGTAGTTTTTGTTCTAGTGAAAAATAAATAGTAAACTTGGTATTTTTTTAAAGCTAATAAGATGACCCATAAAAAAATGTCATAAAACATTCTCAATTTTTGGCAAAATTCACATTTTTAGGGTAGTCGGATACCTTAAATAAACTTCAGCACATAATAAGCAATTCATTGTGTAGTGAGTCAAATGCTGTTATTAGATCTAAAACATACCAAGGAACTAAATTGAAATAAGAATACGTAATGAAATATAAAATACTTTTATTGAATTAATTAAAAACATTTTGGACACCAACTTCCTACATTATACCATCCACGAACGCAAGGTTTTTTTAGACCAAGGCCAATTGCAATCACATCAGATTAAACTTGCTTATATCAACGCATTTGTATTCAAATATTTTAGTTTTTACAGGGTTTTTTACCATTTAAAAACAAGAATCTCTTCATCGATACCGTTTGTTTTGTTTACGATTCATTAGGCAATAGAACAAAGTTACAGAACATATCTAGATGAGAGTCAATTATGGAATATTCGGATAATATGGAATACCTAGCTCTGATTGTAGCTGCTAATGCGAGGGACGTTCTTGAAGACTAAAAAAAGACTCTCATGATACAGTTGGCAGCTTGTTGCCATTCCTCTTCTTACAAATCAAAATGTGTGTGTTTTGCGATTTTCAAAACTTTTTACAGATATGTTTTCAACCATTTTAACCTACTAATACACCTGTGACTTGAACATTAATGTTAAACATAATACACATTAAAATAATTGTAGTTTGTAACACTGCGGCCATTTTTTAGCTGGCAGTGATTTGTCCCTCAGTTTAAATGTCCATTTTTCAAGATAGTCTGCTGGAACGTCTGATATCCCCAATATACCCAACACATTATATTCTATTGTATCAATTGTAAAAAAACTTCATGCCATCAACTAAAGAATCAGAATGTATTTTCTGCAACGGAAAATACTTCGAAGACCAATGAGGGAAAACTTGAATTCAATAATTCAACTGTTTTCTGTAGGCTAACCTTAACTATACTGTACTGTGGATTTTGTTATAAATTCGAAACTGGAAAAAAATGCCATTCTCAGTGTCTTAAAATAATGGCTTTTATACTTAAAATTAACGATATTTTATGAAGTCTTAATTAGTTTTACAAAGTTTTAAACTACCCATTCCATTTTTACCCGACTATATCTAAGTACCTCCACATTTACCATTTTCTTTAAAAAATACGGTTAAATACGGAGGAAAATTTATTAAATTATCAGTATAAATTCTAGTTTAAGATAAACTTTTAGCATTTTAGATATTAAAGATGTAAGAGAGGGACTTTTTAATTTACCAAAAAACTGAATTCATATCGTCTGTTTAGTCGAAAACTTTTCACGTCAAATGTTTACGCGTAAAAAAAATTGTACTGTACCAAAATTGTCAATTGCAGTTTTAATGCTTCATGATTTCTTATTTAATGAAATTATGTTATCAACATTATGGTATCTATAAAATCCTAATGGCCATCGGTAATCAACTTACTTAACAAATTTTAATTTATTTTTTTCCTGTAGTTGATATTTTTTCAAATTTTTCTTTCAAGTTCATTTTCAAAACCATTCAATAAATTTTACTGTGGAGAATATCCTTAAGTTAATTGCAGATTTTTAAAATCTCGTGAAAAAAAATGGTATTCCTTCGTTTTGCTTTCTACTTGTTAATATTTATATAGACGATTTTAATTCGATTTCTTCTCAACCTGAAAGAGGTTTCCATAGTAATGGTTCATTTGTCGTTAGCCCACCTCTTTGCACCTACTTTTTTCTGTTGAAAATTCCATAGTTAGAGCACTCGTTCGTTGTTAGCTCTCCTTGTGGTATATTTCACAGCTCGTAGTTGGCTTCGTTCTTCCGGTGTAGAAGATTTTTCAGGTAATTTATAAATTTTTTCAGATTTCCTGATGTCCACCAGTGGCAATAGTGAGTGAGGGAATATGAACGTCGCACTGTTCAGCTATACGAGGACTTTTTGGGGGAGGACGTTGTAATTTTCAACATGGTCAAGTGACGTGGACGACATCTGAGCTGGGACCACCTCTCCTACACAATACAAGGAAGGATGTTTGAGCTATCGACAGATTTATCGTGCATGGCTTCCCTACACGACGGGTCTTTAGTAGTACTGGGCTCAAACTCATGACATGCCTCCCTCCCCCCCCCCCAGCCACGATCCGATACCTTGACCACTAGGCTACTGTGGTCACCCAAAGGCATTAGTAGTGTTACAAATATGAATGAATGTATATTGAATGAAATGCTATAATGCGTAATTTAGGAAAGGAACTTGTGTTAGAATGTTGCCTAAAGACAGGTTAATCGGATCGACGTATGCATTTTCGAACAGTGAAAAAGGATAAAATTGAGAGAAAAGAAGGAATAAAAGGCAGTAAATGATGGTTTAAAAATAATGTGTTTTAATTTTTTAGTTTTAGTTCATTCCAATTAACTGTAATGGTTTTTAATTAGTTTTTCCCTAGCTGTCTTTGGTTAAAAAAGTTTAGTTTGGAAACGATTTTAAACTTAAATGGTATTTAAAATGCTTTTTTGTGATTATTTTACTTTTCTGGCATCTTGAATTTCGCGCTCTTGTTTTACGTCTCCTGGAGGGATTGCTACTCCGAAAGACAACACGGGAAAGCGCGCCAAGTTGGCGATTTTTCGAAATTGCGCCAACCAGTCGAGGATTCTACAATTTCTCCTTGCTTTGAACCACAATCAGCGGAAGAAGCTGACATCTGATTTTCAAATCTCTTAAATCTATTTTGCACTTCATTAATATGAGCTTATTAAGAAATTTTTTTTTATTTAATAAGTCTGAAACTCTATGTATAGTGGTCCTAAGAAAAGGAAAAGTTGATCCACTATCCACTGGTTACAGATTATAACCAATTCAGCCAACACGCAACCTTATCAAAACGAAATAATGTACTTTGTCATGTTTATTCATGACACAAGGTTAAGTTTATTTTTTAAAACCTCTAAGGTTTATTCTTTATAATTTTTCTTCTAGATCGCACTATTATATTCTCAAGTAGTTTGTAAATTCTCAAATATGTATTTTTAAAACTTTATTACGTCTTACTTTCTGAGAGTTTATAGGCTTAAAACATTATAAGAGATAAGGAATAATAAATATGTCTGGCAAGCCTTTTAATAAATAAATTTCAATTTTCTAAAATGTATGAAATGCAATGGGGGATTTTGTTTTAGTTTTTTAGATTTTGAATTTTTTTAGAAGAAGGATGATGGTGATTATTCTTTGTTGTAAGGCGACATAATTTATCAAAAAAGTAATATCAAGTATCTGAAGTATTTCATATTGTATAAGGAATATTGAATACTTTTCTTTTATTACTGACAATGTATTACATAAGTTATTTTTCTTGTTCTCAGTTCAAATACGTAAAATTGAAGCAGAAAGAAGCTTTACAAATGTTACTAGATACTTTGTATAAAGCTTTCACAAAGTGTAATAAGGCCCTTGAGATATGTAGACATCGAATGATTTAAATGTTTGTTATCTGTTCAATTTGTATCACTTTGTGCTTTGACTGGTAATATATATGAGGCAATACCTGCATGAATAAAAGTATATAGGTTTTCGAAATATTCGTCGTATCAAATATGGTTTGAAAAGTAGCTTAGGGCTTCTTAAATATATAACTAAATTTCTTATCATAATAAAAAGAGTAACTACTATAAAAAATTTCTATTTCACGTAGCGTGAATTAAATTTGACGAATCTAGGCAAAACACTACTAGTTAAAAACGTATTCAACAATATTATTAATTGATATGATATAATTCTTATATTCATGATTTAGTAAAATAAAATTGCATGAAACGTGAAACATAGGACAAAATACCAAAAGTAGTATTTTTTTCAAATAAACTGAAAATTTTATTTCTTCCGAAATAATCAGATTTTTTAAAATAAAGCTCTTGTAACTGATGTAAAAACTGCATCTTTTTAGAAAAATTTGCAGGGCAATCAAGAAACTTTTATTGGAATTTTTTAATACTTTCCAGATATTCATTATAATTAAATAGTATTGTTACAATTTGTTGTTGTTTCCAATCCCCTTGGAACAGGCAAGCTTACACCAAGTACATTTGACATTTTCGCATAATAATATCACAAACCAAGAATTGGTCTCAAAATAACTGCCTCAGAGAAATGCCCCAGCAGTCCAAAAGATGAGAAAGAGAAGCAGAGAGAGAGAGCAGGAACAGGTAAAGAAAGACTTTACCCCTTGCACAAAGGTCATACCACACAGGTGACCACTTCTAAGGCACGCCAAGATCGTCTGAAGAGTCCTGGATCCACTGCAATGTAGAGATAGGCCAGGACTCTTAGCTACGTACCAGTGGTGAGCAGGAAGGTCTCGCCAAAATAGATTCATTTTAGCTCTGTGGAGGAAATGAATTCGAGAATGGCTGCTACAATTTCCGTTGTGAAAAGCAGCTGACGACTCGAATTACTTGAATAATAATATATTTTGAATAATAATAATAATTATATTGAATAATAATAATTACTTGAATAATAATGACTACATGAAGACAAATAAACGTATATACATAAAGAACTAATACAACAGATTATGTATGATAGCGCACATCGCTCTAATTACAAACGAGCTTTATAACGTTCCAGAAACAACTCTCTAGAACAGTTACACTAGCAGACAGATAGTTTTTCTCCCTTATCGCGATCAACGAACGAACAGATTCTGATCTGGATAGTACTCTCTTCTGAACTCCCCTGCAGATCTGAACTGACCATTGCTTCAATGGTCCTTTATATTGTCTAATGGAGATTTCTAGAAGGGTCGATCTAAAAGCTTTCTTGAAGATTCCTAAACTATATCATTATTTGTGCCAAATTTTTCCGCAATCTGTTAACCCTAACACCATTTTTTATTGTTTCCCTAATCTTATTTTTTTCAAATTCACACTGCGAAGGGAGCTTTGCCTGTAAATCTAAATTTTCTCACAAGAAAAATATTGCCGCAAGGAAAATAACATAAGTGGCTTGTTTCAATTTGTTAATCATTACTGTAGGCTTTACTAACAAATGCTTTTCGAATATTAAACGTTCATATTTATATGTTCAGAAAGTTTTTAATGAAACTTATTAATTAATAATTCCATCTTATAACAAAAATCAAGTAGAAAAATATTTCCTCAAAGCATATACCGTTTTTCCCATCCCTTCATAAATATGCATTTTTCAAAACCAAAGAAATACTCCACATTTCTTCTGCCTTCTAAATATATCAGTTCAAAAATTCATTTGCTTTTAGATAAAAAAAATTGATCTTAGAACTATGCAAACGTAACATCAATATATAGTGCACGTTTTTCTTCACATAACTAGATAGAAGATCATTTTAAAATGAATAGCTTTATTTTATTCCTAACTCGAATTGGATTTTTAACTTTGTCGTGCTACACAAAACCCTTTTGACTGATGAAGAAGAAAGAATTACTTTAAAAGAGAATAAAAAAAGAATCAAATGTGATAGATTAAGAAGGTATACACACACATGCATTCCAATTCAATTTTTATTGAAACACTTTCTTTTTGAAGCAATACTTTACAGAGGAAAAAGGAAACATATAAATATACGAAAACAGTATAAAAAAATATGTTTCGTGGAAGGAGAAATAGTAAAATTTTCTTCGTGCTAGAAATAAACTGTTGCTGCACTCTTGTGGATGGAATATTTTATAGGTAAGTGCGTAAATCAAAACATTGACTCTTCTGAACCCATGTATGGGTTTTTTGGTGACCGTGAGCCCAGTTAATAAAGTAGACATGCTATATCTTCAGCTTTTCGGGGATTGACTCATAATTAAGATCCAAAACGAGAAAATTATTATTTTTTTTAACAAATTAAATTTTTTTCCCCTCTAATGTGATAAATTAAAAAAAATAAATAAATTGAACCCATATTTTGTGTTTTCGATAACATTTTGATAGCTGTTTCTTTAAGTACCATGGTGACAACTCTTTTGATGGATTTCAAAAGTTGTATAACATTTAAGTTGTTATTTTTATAGAAACTCATGATGGGTTAGTTTAACTATAGATAGAATTCAAAAGTTAGTAGTTAATGACTTCTACTTCCTTATGATAAATAATTTGAACCAAAGTCTTTCAAAGGTCTTGCAGTGTACAATATATCTTAATGGTTGT
>BMAO01011792.1:0-42277 GCA_019973975.1 Trichonephila clavata
CTCATGTTTTTTGTTATCTGCTCACAACCATTAAAAATTAACTTTCAATGGTGGCATCATCATGTTTCTTTATGAATATATAATTTATTACGATTCGAAAAAGTTATTTTTGAAACTCATGTTGAGTTTTCTATAAGTGTGGGAAGTTTGTCATTTCATTAAGAACTTTATTATGAACTCATTATTGAGTGAAAGTTCTGTTATTCATTCACTTTTAAATTTTATGTTCCTTATAACTTTTAACCTCATCTACACAACTGACTTGTATTCTGCATCGGTATTTATGAAATTCGCTGTTAAGTTATTCACGTGAAAATTTATTAATCAATTTCTCGTTATGGTTTGGAGGTCTCTGATTGATTAAAATTGACTAGGTTGACAAAGCGTATGATGAAAGAATCCGTAATACCAAAATGCTTTAAAAAAAAGGTAACGATTTTTCAATACTACGTACTAGTTAAGTGACGATTTTCTTTGTTTACATTCAGTTATATATTAAAGTTAAAATGTTGGCGGTAAAACTGAAATATAAATGTTTTCTTAGTACATTTTTTGATGAACTATCATCACAATTGCTTTCTCATTAAATAAATTAACGAAAAATCATGTAAAATTTTAAATAAATAATATAGAAAGTAAAAAAAATTTTCTGTAGGCTTTTTCGTATGTATCTGTCATCATGATGGTTATCCATTTCCCCCTTATTTTATATTACTACTATGTATATGTTTCTTATTGAATATTTAAAAAAAATTTTCTTGTGTATTATGCAAGACAAAAAAAAATAAATAACAAGACAAAACTCTAATTAAATTGTATAATATGTTGTGGGAAGTCTGACATTAATATTCTTTACTATGCTTCAGGTGGCAGGATAAGATAAAATTTATTTGTTATCGACTTTATTTTTGATGTCATGTCGGTTTTTGTTAATACTGTGTTATTTTAAGCTTGTTCTCTTTTATCATCTGTTGGTACTATTTAATGCATTATACATGAAGTATGATACTATAAAACTGCTTTAAATGAAACATCCGTGATATTGTGTATCTGAGTGTGGAATAGTTTTTTTAAATGTTTACTCATTAAGTAGTATGTTTCATATGCTACTCAACTTTATGAAGCATGTCAATTTTTTCTACTTGTTTTGTATTGTTTATTTTTTTATTCCTGATGAAAATTATCACAGTTGTAAAATGTATAATGTTAAGGCGGAAATAGTACTAGAAACTAGGTAGTACTGAAAATCTAAGTATAAGTTAATAAATTATGTGAACATTTCTGCTATTATATATGAGGTGAAACAAGTGTGAATATATAATATTGTTCAACTTTATGATTGTATTAAATAAAGACAGAATTGAAGTTTTCATACTGCTGTTGACAAAGGAATAAAGATGCCAAATTGTGACAGTATCTCGTTTTTCATTATTGACTTCTGACGAATATTATAATCCACCAAGTTGGAAATAAAAGTGTGCACTATAGTAAGATGATACTTGCATAATAGTGTCACTGCAACAAAATTTCGGCTACTTTTGAATCGTGCTATGATATCAAAACAATAGATTCTTGCATGTTTTATTTGAAGATAAACTATTTTTATGGCATAATTTTAGCCATGGTGATATTTATGTGTACAGTGGCATAATAGTGAATATTAAGCCCCTCTGCAAAGTCAAAGTTTTGAGCTCCAAGCCAGATCTTACAAAGGATATGCACTTGGTGTCAGTCAGGCTTTGGGCCCCCTAGAATCTGGGGCCCCCTTGCACTATGGAAGTGTACGTTATTCCACTGAATATGCAAGTACTGTAAGATCTAACCAAGTTTAGCTTTTGAAGTATAATTCAATTTTGAGAAATGTTTCACAGTTTTCTTCACAAAAACATGGGGTAAAACCCTAACAAGTTTTTAGTATTTGTGATGGTACTTTGTCTGAACTAAACTATGTAGTGCAAATTTTTTATGAATAGCTAATTTTTTCTTAGTTTGCAAGTAATTAATGTTTTTCCATTCATTACATTCTCTGTAATAGAAATGTCTTCGGTACTTATGTAATTATTGCAACAATCGCCAACATTCAAAATATTTTGCCAAGCTGGCAACTCAATTTCGCATAGTTCATATGTGCTGAATAGGCAACCATGTGCTTCGCTCCATATAATGTTGCCAATAGGTTGTGAAAATATTCAAGTACCATGTCTTTTTATGAAGCAAGTTTTTATTTATGTGTGTGAAATAAATTATGCTTGTAAAAATAAAATAGAATATGTGTAATATATATTTACTAATTATGTAATTTTTGACTCAATAAATAGCTCTTGATTAATCGGGCAATATTGCTTTGATACAATTCATTCAATTTGCTGTTTATTTAAAATATTCATAATTTTGTAAACAATGTTATCATGGTAATGGATTTTTTTTATTGGACTAAAATTAGAAATGTAGCAGTAAATATTTTTTCACGTTAAAATTCAATACTGTAATCCATGTAATTTAAAAAATGTACTTTGGGTTATAGTGACCATGAAGCCAAACACATGGCAATACGTAGAAAATATGCCAAATTCTAATATGTCATTCATTATGTTTGTAGTTAATGTATCACATTGGATAGTGTTAAATTTTGTAAAAGTTGTATTAGTATTCATGTTTGCAATACTCTGGGAAAATGAGTCGTCAATCCATGGGTTCTGTAGCTTATAAGCAATGAAATACATTATTTAGGAGGAGAAATTAGATGCAGTTCAAAGGTATCTGTAAAGAATTGTAACTATATTATATTTTATGGTACATACTGTTTATTGGAACAATGAAGTCCAAAACATTGAGAATATGCCATATTCTGGCTTGTACCTGTTGCTAGTATTATTAATAGGTGATGCTTTTCTTTAATATTATGTTAATCTGCTAATGGCAGTTTGTGCAAATTTAGTAAAACTAGTTTGATGATTCCTTTTTGTTGTATTGTTATATTTTTCTATCATTTTGTTATGAAAATCTTGTATTGGCTGTTGAGCAAAAAAACAAGCATTTTTTCAACAAAAGGTAATTGTACTGCATAGTTATTTTTTGACAAAAGTGTTATGTCGTGTTGTGGAAGTTTTGTAGACTTTTCTGTAATTGTTTTCGGAATTTGTTTACAAAATCCTAAAACACTGTTGGATTAACGAATTTATTTCTTTGTCATCATTGTCATCACTTTTCAGTGTTGGTTGACTACCACTGAAACAATAGATTGATAATGTTGTCAATGTTCCTGTTGATGATATCTTGGAAACAGTGCCGTTACCCACTGACCTTGTAACTCGTAAGTACTGATTTTTTACTGCATTGTATGGTATCTGTTTAAAACAGATGTCATATGAAATCTGGACTGCTTAAATTAGACTTGGAGGTAGATCATATTAATCATGCTACCAGCATTATGCCTGTTAAGGAGATCAAGACTGTACTTGAAAATTTAAAGAATAAGAAGGCTCTAAGGCATTATCTTATTTCAGCAAATAAAAAAATTGGGAATCTACCTTTTTGGGGAAGTTATTTGAATTAATTACTGACATCTAGATCTTCGAGTTAATGCCATTTGATTGGAATATTGGCATTTTGGACCCAAGAAAGATGTGATGAATTTGGCAAATTATTGTGGCATTAGTCTGCTTTTTATAATATTTTTATTTAGAATATTATTTCGTAGATTGCTACTCTGTGTTGACCCTCAAATAGGAAACTATCAATGTGGGTTTCATTCTGGAAAATCAACTAAAGATGAGATTTTTTTGTCTCTTTCAGATTTTGGAGAAGTCACTAGAATTTAACATTGAAACATCTCTTTATTGACTTTAGGGATGCTTTTTTGATGGGGTCAAGAATTTTCTCAGTTTGGAATTCCTTTAAGACTCATTAAATTGACAAGATTTACACTGAAAGATACAAAGTGCAAGATAAAATTTCTGGGATAGCTTGTCAGAAAATCTTGTTATATATAAAGGTGTCTGTCAGGAAGATTCTCTTATATAGCACTAGAAAGTTCAAACAGCAACAGCAATGGTCATATTCTATCTAGATCAATACTATTACTTGTTTATGTGAATGAAATTGATGTAATTGATTTCTTCTTGCTCTTGAAGTGTCGGCGAGAGAAATGGGCTTAGTTATGAATGAAAATAAAACAAAATACATATTATTCTTAAGAAACAAGAGTACTAGATTCTTATCTTGAAATAGGCTGTTATAAATATGAAACAATAAAGGGTTCCACTTCAGTTCAATTATTACTAATGATTACAGAATTTCTCCTGAAATAAGACTATCTGGTAAATAGAGCTGTCTATAAGTTAAGAAGTTTTTTAAATCCATGTTCCTTTTAGAAAGTCAAAGTTTTCAATTTACAAAACTCTAGTCAGACCTATCTTAAAACATGCATTTGAAACTTGGACAATGACAAAACTGGAGGAAAACACAATCATAATTTTTGATAAGAAGATTTTACTGAGAGAGTATACTTGGTGGTATAAATGGAAATGGTAATTGGAGAAGATTCTTGCACTATATAGGATATACAAACAACCCTATGTTATTAAATAAATTAATATAATTAGAATGAACTGGATGGCCTATGTGACTCGAATGCGCATGATGTGTACACAATAAAAAAGGTATTGGTTTTTTAGACCAACTGGAACCAGAAAACTGGCAAGACCTTGGTTGAGATGGGCTGATTCAGTGGAATCAGATTTTCTTGGAATTAATGAAAATAACTGGAAATTAAACATCAATCAGACATCATTATAGAAAAATCTTCAGAGGAAAGCACTGTCTCGTAATTGGTCTGTTTAGTTATTTATTATTATGTGATAATGATGATAGTAAATATTTACTTTTTTCAGTATATTTTGAATTTTTTTGCTGAATATTTAAATTTTGACACTTATTTAGTTTTCTCGAGTGTATTAATGTCTTTATTATAAACTGCAATTTTAACTAAAATTACAAGTAAAACTGACATTTAAGTAATTTGAAATGGAGTTTTATGTGTATCATTCAATTTGTACAGCTTTTGTGGAGTGTCCTGTCTTTTTAATCTAATATTAAGGAAACTATTTTTTAACAGTTTGTTAATGAACAAATAATGAAAACAAATTTAATGTGATTTCCTACTTTGTTAGAAAAATGTACTGGCGCCATCTGTTGTGGCTAATTGAAACTACGATGGAATTAACGCAGAATAGATTTAAAATATATAATTTAATTAATGAATTAATATTTCAAAAACTGTATTAACATCAAGTATTTGAACAAGATAAATGCAGTCAATTCTCGATAATTCGAAGTTGGAGGGACCAATGAAAAACTTCAAATTATCGAGTTAGAATTATCAAGAGGGTAGGAAAAACTTCCAAAATGCATGAAGAGAAATTTTTTTCTAACACATTTAAATTTGAAACTGTGTAATAAAACAACTATAAATATATGTATAAAATTATTTTAAAGTATTTTTAAACAGTACATATTATACAGTATAAATATTATACAAAGTTAAAAGTCCTGTATTAAAAGAATACATGCATACACAATCCTATGCATCTCTTCTTCACAATTGTGGACAATCCTTTCTGAACACATGTGTTGCAAAACTACATGTTAAACGAAAGTTATGGATGGCTGACAACAGGTGCATTTCGTCTATTGCCCACTTGAAGAAGGAAAGCAATAAAAGGTCTTTACCCCTGAGGAACCAGAAAGCACAAAGCAGGGGTAGCAGACAGATGGTCATCAAAGAGGCTACTTTTCAGGGGAGATAAGCAGAGACAATACAACACAAAACTTTTAAGTTCTTAACCTTTTTGCTACAGGACTGTACATGATAATGAGTGTTCGAATTGTCGAGAGCTTTATAAGATAACTTCAAATTATCACGTGTTGTAGTCTGGCCAGCCACAGATTTTACTTCGAAATATTGAGTGTACCCAAACGTATTGTTTTAGTTCGAAATATTAAGAGTTTTGCTAGGGACTGAGCATATACTTCGAATTATCGAGAGGTTCGTATTATCGAAGGTTTGAATTATTGAGAGTCGACTGTATATAAAGTGTGAGATAATAGTAGGGATTGAAAAATAACTTTCTTTTTCCTTTATTCTGTAGTGAATATATTGTATTTTTAGGATACAAAATGCTTTTTACTTTTTCTGTCTTGAATTTAATCAAGTTTCAAAATTTCAATTAAAAGTCTTATTTGTAGTTATTTAAAGGCTTGTAGAATATTGTTTCACAATATAAATTTAAATTTACTTTCTATCACATTATATGACACATTAATTGTTGCTGCCAATTGTCAATAATATGTATGTAAAGTAGTTAACCATTTTTAGTACTTAAAGGGATTAAATAGCTTTAGAAGCATTTTTAAAAAAAATTCTTTGGAATAGGTTAAGTTTCATTTTATTGGGAGAGAGGTTAGTAAAACTAATATGAGGAATCCTTTTCTGTCCTTTCTTAGCCCACTTCTGTTGGGAAAGCTGTGGAGCTTCATTGATGTTCAAGTCCATTCTTAAATCCAACTTCTTCAAAAAAATTTTAATGAGGTACAGTACTTCCCTGATAATCATATTTATTTGATCACAATATATATTGCCTAATTTATCTATCATTTTACTTGAGGGATTGTGAAAAGAAATTTATTAACTGTTATAAATGAAAGTAAAATTCAATTGATACCTAAAATAAGTATTTTGTTGACTGGAGCCAATTAAGAATTATGTTACCTTATGAAAACCCTTAAAACAATTAACAAAAGATACAATTGTACAATGCAGTTAATGTAAAAAATGGTGTATAAGTATTGAGATCTTGGGTTTCTGTACAAAATTAATTTAAAAATGACCTGATTAGAATATTAAAATTGAGTTTTTAGTAAAACTTTCTGTGATTTAAGTAAGATCTGTAAATCTTACTGGAAAATTTTGAAAGGAATGTAGTCAAACTTTGCTATAATGAACTTGAGATATAATAAACTCCTAGTGTGTGTGTGGGGGGGGGATAGTGAATTTTTTTCTGGTCCTAGCTGAACTTTCATTGGATTATTATTTCAAATACTTGATGGTAAATTCATGAGAATAAAAAATCTGTTTGGTAGTGAGCTAAAATTTCTTAACATTTTTTTGGGGTTTCTTTAAAGATAATTTTGCATTTATATATATTAGTTTCTCTTGGCATTACTAAACTTCCGTTTCTAATCCCTTTCTTTCACTCTTCTTGCTCTTTCTAGGAATCCACTAGTTTGTTTTACAGATACTTTCTTAAAATCACTTCTCAAAAAATCAGAACCATAGTGGGACAAACCATAGAGGTGTCACTTGTTCTCTTCCTATTACCAGCTACTGTTTTCATATCCATATAAGTGCTTCAGAGTGAAGAAGTATTTAGCCATCTTGGTTGTATACTGGGGGAAAAAAAGATCTCTGGATAAGATAAGCTTTTTTGATTGAGGTTTAAAGAACAATAATAAACTTATTGAAGATTTGAGCCAATTGTTATAATCAAGGATTCATTGCCAAAATCATTCAGATATTTTTATGGAAAACTGGTGAAGTAAAAAAAGCTATACATTGAATTAAAAAAAGAGATATAAGTTTTTTTTAAAAAAATGTTTCAATAATTAGCAGAATTGAAATGTTCCTGTAGCCAGTGTCAGTTGTGTAATGGGGATTATTAGGGCCCCTTGCAAAGTTAGGTTTGGGGTTTCCAAGCCAGATCTTAATGGGTACGTATTTGGCTTCAGGCTTTGGGCACTGTGGAATTCTGGGCCCCCCCACTTGCGGGTTGCAGATGTGTACATTACGCCGCTGGTCAGTGTCACATGCTGCAAAACATCTTGTTTATTGGTATTGTTCTACACTCGAAAAGTGAGGCAATATATTAATGCAAGTAAAGATTTTATTCTCCTTACTAGCTGTTACCCGCCCGCTTCGCTGGGAATTTCATGATGTTTTATAAATTTTTACTGCTTATATATATGTATAAGTTATTGATATCTAAGTCCTGCATTAAGAATTCGATTGTAATGAAAAATATACTTATACCTATAACTGTCGCCTGTTGATAAAAAAAAGGGGCAGAACTCATCTAATTTGTGTTTTCTAAAAATCTCTAAAATTGAAGCATAGAATGATGTTTGCTCTTTCGTAACCCAAAAACCAAGTGGATTCCCGCAAAACCAATTTTCGGTGGATCTCTACTCCATAAATTGAACATGCAAGCCAAATTTCAAGTCTAAATCTAACAGAAAAAAAACAAAAGTTTTACTATCAATATCCCCGTAATCCCGTTGAGAGCCGTTTTCCAAAATAACCACTCTTAGCGGATTTCAACTCAACAAAAGAAAAATGCAAACCAAATTTCATTATTATAGTTCTTGTAGCTCGAAAAAGGTAATTTTTTTCGTCAATACGTCCCAGTAACCCCCTGCACCCCCCACAACTTGATTTGCTTAAAATACATTCTTAGTGGATCCCTATTCAACAAAAGAAACATGCTTAACAAATTTCAAGTATATGGGTCTAACAATTAAAAACAGGAATTTTTTTCTGTAACTCCTCTTGACCCCTCGCAACCCTCCTTGGGGGTCAATTTTCGTTTTACTCTTTGTTAGAGGAACTCTATTCCATGAAAGGAACATGCCTAGCAATTTTCAAGCAGGATGATCAAATAGTTTAAAATGGAAATATTTATCAATTACGCCTCTTAATCTCCCGAAATTAAACTTGGTAGTTCATATTCTCGAAACCCATTTTGTAGCGGTTCTCTACTTTACGAAAGGAATCTGCTTATCAAATTTCATGACTGTACGTCTAATAGTTTAAAAATGGGGATAATTATCTATAACGCCACTTGAGCCCCCGCAACGCCACTTCTGGGTCTGTTTTCACAAAACCAATTTTGTAGGGGAATTGCACACTATGAAAGGAATCTGCTTAGAAAAATTTGAAGACTGTGCGTCCAATAAATTAAAAATGAAAAAAAAAATATCAATAACGCCCTTTGAAACCCCGCAACGCGGCCTAGGGGTCGATTTTCACAAAACACATTTTGTAGTGTATCTCTATCCTATGAGAGGAATCTGCTTACCAAATTTCAAACTGTGCATCTAATAGTTTAAAAATAGAAATAATTATTTATATCTGCCCTTAACACCCCGCAACACCCCTTGGGGGTCAATTTTTTCCAAACCGGTTTTGTAGCGGATATTTACTCCATGAAAGAAGCATTCCTACCAATTTTCAAACAGGGAGGTGAAGTAGTTTAAAAACGAAAATATTTATCTAGTAAGCCACTAAATCCCCCGCAACGCCATTTAGAGGTCTGTTTTCACAAAACCTTCTTATAGCTGATCTCTACTCTATAAAAGAAATCTACTTATCAAATATAAAGACTGTGCGTCTAATAGTTTAAAAATGGAAATAATTATCTATAACGCCCCTTAAGTCCCGCAACGCCACTTGAGGGCAATTTTCACGAAACCCATTTTGTAGCGTATCTCTACCCTATGAGAGGAATGTACTTACTAAGTTTCAAGACTGTACGTCTAATAACTTAAAAATCGGAATTTCTAACGCCCCTTAAACCCCCGCCCCCGCAAACAATTGCTGCTAATTTGAAATTACAAACAGACACTTCAATTTTATTTATTTGTATAGATATAGATTGGGATTATAATAACTATTGTTTAAATGTGACTAAAAATGTAAAAAAAAAAAGAAAGGATTAAAACTAACCGTAAAACTTATCAATTTTTTGTTTCTTGCATTGCTTTTTGCTTATGAAGCCTTGATTTATTATTTTTAAAAGTGCATCCGAAACAGCCGATGCTCTACTTAACTGAACAGTGAGATAACCATCCTAAAAAAAAATTATGGCACGTGTCAGCGTATTATCATGTGCGCGTAACACTATTATGGCTCATGAAGGCCATCGGTCGCCAGTAACCAAAACAACGACTTCATTAGCTCAGCTTGGCATTCAGTTTCACGTTCACCCGTATAGTTCCCGTTCCCGTAAGAATACGGGAATAAAATATAGCCTATGTTACTCCCCGTTAATGTAGCTTTCCATTAGTGAAAGAATTTTTAAAATCGCACCAGCCGTTTCCGAGATTAGCCGGAACAGACAGACAGACAGACAAAAATTTTAAAAATTGGTTTTTTGTTATGAGTACTGTATATACTTTTAGTGCAATAAGTAAAAAGCTGCTAATTTGAAATTACAAACAGACACTTCAATTTTATTTATTTGTATAGATTTCTCAGTAAGAATTGCAACATTCATCCAATCTCTTCCATAATTATTCACGATGTTTGTTGATGGTTACTGACTAATGGAGCCCTGCAATTTCTTAGTGAGATTCTCATCACTGGCAGTAAGAGATCCTACACAGCGAGGGAGGTTTTCCATGCTGTCTTGGCCTTCAAAAAATTTAAACCATTAACATCATTCATGCACACTCTTAAAGAGTACAATATTTTGCCTAAACAGCACTAAAAACATTTGACAACCTTTTGCTGACTTTCTAACCTTGAAACAAAATTGCTTATCATGTTTTTGTTTTTTACTATAACTACTGCACTGTGCTGCTCTTCCAACTTCTTTGTAACAAACAATGTTCAAATGAAGTACTGCTTGTCTATCCAACTATCCACATACAGTTGCAATGGCATTTTATTGCGCATATCAACTTTTTACCAGCATGGAAAGATTGTCCAACAAACTTTTTCAATGGAAATTGTATATCTTCTGGGAGTAAACATTTTACTTCATTTCAGTCATGAAATAAAGCTAAATTTTTGAAATTATTTGCAACTTCTTTCAACATTAGTTATTCAGGGAATGTATTAGAGCAAGGTAGAAACAGCATTATGGATGACACATGAATACAAAGCTTTTGAAAGATCTTTATCTGTACATGGTTGGAGCGTGGAGTCAATTTTTGGTAGTTATATTGATTACACACACATACAGAGAGACTGTATTAATCATATCAATGGGTACAAAACATATTAATATTAAATTTAATTATGCTGTTTTTGTGGTTTTACAGATTGCTGATATGAAGCAGATGTAATGGTATTTTCAAATATTGTCAATTTTGCAACCATTTTCTTTTTGATATACAGTTAGCTAGATTTATTTCTCCATTTTGCTACATGGATGAAATTCTGAAAGTTGTCAATAAATGAAAGACAAGTTCTTTCAACCAAACAGAATTTTACCATAATTTTTTTTTGACCAGATGGAAGAGGCCAGTAAGAAATGTAGCTGGAGGTATAATGCCAATGAAGGAAGAAAAAAAAAAATGTTAAAAACTATTTACATTTTTTGCCTACTGCCTGGGTGTAAAACAATGATAATAACACATAAGCATTTAGTCAATTCACTAACTGAAATTCAGATGCTGTGGTATTTATTTCATACTCAGCAAAATGTAAATATAATACATGTAATTGTACAAATGAAAAAAAAAATTTTTTTTTTTCCAGAATGCATTAAAAAATTTTGTGTTGTAAATATATTGTCAAAAAGTACAATACATGTCCTCTAGACATTCTCAAACTGAAAGATGCTTAAAAAAGCAAGGAAAATTGTTCCTAATATGTATCTTTACTATCGAATGAATTAGTAATTTATTTTTTAAAATCTTTTTGCTGGAAAAGAGAAGGTTGTTAAAGAAGCAGTTTTTATTTTCACCTCTTGGCCATGTTTTTATTTGCTTAGATGTTTATAGCTTTTACAAATCTACCCCATTCTTCATTTAAAATCCATATTTGAATTAGTCACAAAAATTATAATCCCTTTTAGCTTTACAAAATCAGTTTCCTATTTTGCATATTTTTTAAAAAAATTATTTGTATTTTCAATTTTTTTAGTTTATTTTTCTGTTAATAAGTCAGATGTCTAGTTCTCTCTCTCTCTCTAAAAGTATTTTCGTTGCATATAAAATTTATGCACAAATTTCAAAGGCAACCACCTAAAATTATCCATAAACAAAAGCTTCTTAAGTAAATTTTCTGTAAGTTTATTTCAGAATTGTTTTTGCTTTGTACTTTTTTTTTTATATTCTGCATGAAGTGATTGTAAAATTATAAATCACTGTAAAACTGGTTTCATTGCTGATCAACTTCATTATCAGAACATTTTAATAAAATGAAACAAAGCAATGAAAAAACCATTGTTTCAATAATGTTTATTGGCAATTGAAACCAGGCTCTCTAATAATTTCTAATTTTACTATTGATTCATTCAGAATATACTTGCATATTTTCCCAAAATCTTGCTTATTCAAATGTTATACAAAAGTCAAGTGAAAGTTGTAGAATTAAAGTATAATCATGGCCCATTAATACTTAAGAAGTAGAAATAGACAATGTAATGTAAACATTTCTTGATTTTATTAGTTTTTATATTTCTATAACTTGTTCAAGATTTCAGAATAAATAATTTTAATAAAGGGATATATCTAATTTATTTGTTCTAAATTTAATTTATTTATATTTATTTAGCATCCCTTGTATTTAATTGTTATTGACTCAGCAGAAAGAATCATTGGAATATAAAGCATTATTACCATGGGTATCTTTTAGTACCCTTAGTATATCAAGAAACCAGTTGTTGAAATAGATTTTAGTAGATTCTTTGCAGAGACATAGAATACATTTATAGGATGTAGATGAGTATGATATTTTCAATAATTTCTATTTATTATATTAACTGATTAAAATTTTATATAACTCACTAGCTGCATGGCCCGGCGTTGCACGGGCTTTTACCGAGGGTATAACTTAATCCCTATGTTAATTTCCTCCTTTCTTTCTGATGCCAGATTTTGTGTGTGGGTGTGACGCATACGATGTGAGTGCATGGCCGGTGAATGCGCGTCATGGTTTTCTCGTTTAACATTTCAAATTACGAAATTTCTCTACTATTTTAAATTTTGAAGTAAAATTATGGATTTTTTTAATGTTCGACACCGATATTGATTCATTTTAGAAAAAAAATCATAAAATATGCAAAAGAACATTATTTTGTATTTTAAAAAAAAAGTTTTTTTTTTAAATTCTTAAAAAAAAAAGATAGTTTTCGGCATTTTATTTTTTAAATTACTGATTCTAGATGATCAATGAACTTTTAAAAATCATATTCATTTAAATGCATCGATATTTATTCATTTTAGAAGGAATCATAAAATAGGCAAAGTATTATTATTTTGAAGGGGGAAAAATTCGAATCGTGACGAAATAAATGTTTGGTATTTATAAATTTATTAAATCACTGATTTCAAAAAAGAAAAGTATGAACTTTTTTAGTTTAGATGGTTTACTTATCATAATTATAAGAAATCCATACATAACGAGATTGAAAAATTTCGTTTAATGATTGACAGAAAACAATAATACTTTATTTTAAAAAATTTATTTAAAGCAATACATTTAAATGTGTTGCAAATAAACTTATTTAAAATAATGATAACGGAATAAAAACGCGATTAAATTTTTCACAAATATAATTAATGCAAAAATTCTTACCGTTACCTAATGAAACGATTGTTTATTTCTTTATTGCGTTGTTTTTGAGTGTTAGATTTTAAAAAAAAAGGTAAAAAGCCTTTATTTACACATTTACAGTATAAAATTCGAAAGAAAATAATACTATGGTGATAAAAATATATTTCAGAATATTTCCTTATATTTTTTGATATATTTTTCTTATATTCCACTGTTCTTCAATAAATCAATCTTTAAGAATAAAAAAACTATCGGTTGTGATGCGTTATATGAATGAGCGTCCCGCCGCAAATAGCAATGTTATGAAGGAATTCCCCTTTTTCTGCATCAGTGAAAGATTCAAAGCTATCTCAACCTTTCCCGTCTTCCAAACAGAAAGCTAACGCAAAGTGAATGAATGACCTCGACTCGAGAATTTTTTAAAGTTTTCATTTTTTTTTTGAGGGCTTAATTTTTACGTTAAAGTTTTGAACGTTCACACATTAATTGCAAAATCAAAGTACTTTTAAATAAAAAATGTACAAAAAAAAATTGTTTAAATTACTTCTTGCAAATACGGTATTTTACGAAAGTCACAAAAAAATTTTAAAATCCGTAATTTTTAAGCAAGTTTTTCAATCTTCACACAGAAGTTGGACAACATTATTCTACAAACGTAAAAAAGTTTCGTACGATGATTTTAATAAATGACGAAGTTATTTAATGTTGAGTTAAAATTTTGAGTATTTTTTAAAAAATCACATAGAAAAAAGTTTTCAGCATTTTATTTTTTAAGTGACTGATTCAAAAAGAAAAACGCATGAACTTATTTAACACAAAATATCGTTTTAATAACACGAAAATAAATTCATACGCAACGATTTAGAAAAAGATTTTCATAAAAACGCATCGATCTTAACTCGATTTTAAAAAAATCACAAAAAATAGAAAATATTATTATTTTGCAAAATAAATTATACTGTATCGTGGCGAAAGAAATGATCTTTCCGATTCTGTAATTATTTTTTGTCTGATTTAAAAAACTAAAATCGGATGGCTGTTTAAATAACGTCGAGAATACCGAAAAATTTCACCCTCTTCATTCACGACGCTAGGCGGGAAAAATAACGTGCAGGGTTAAGACAAGTAAGCATTTTAAGGTTTTTAATTAATATCTTTTTAACTAATTACAATATCGGAATGAAAAACGCACAAAATTTCATAAGAATCGGCCACACCGTTTTGGAGTAGTTTGGTTACAAACACTGTGACACGAGAATTTTATATATTAGATTATATTGTATGGAACATTAATTTTATCTTTCTGCTTGAATATTTTTATGTAAAGTATATGATTGAAAATACATATTTGTATTTCTTGACTTGAAATTTAAAAGCAAGAGATAGGTTGCATTAATTAATTTTAATAATTATTTTGTGATGTACATTATCTGCATAACAGATAACACCCTTATTTTTATGGAAATGATTTGTTATGTAAGCACTTGTGTATTGGCATGTAAATTAATTAAATTTATTACTATTCTAACTAATATTGATTTCTTTTTGTATTGAACAGTTTTATTTTTTTATAGCAAATTTTATTATTTCAAGTGATTTTTGTGCATTTTTTATTTTCTGTGTCTGAAAATTTCATCTGTGGTTTAGCTATAGGTATGCATTAAGAAAATTATAAATGCTTTATATGTTGGTGGTGGTGTCGATATGTTGAACTTGTTTATTATTTAAAGTGTATATATATATATGTGTGTGTGTGTGTGCTCTTAAAAATTAAAGTTTTTTTACTGGAATGGGATGATGTAATGTGATGAAACTGCTGAAATAAAACTTTCTTTATATGATACAAAATTACTGAATAATTGCAGGAAGCTACAAGTACATTCCAAATCAACAAATATGAAATGTTTTTCTGTTTGTTCAAACTATATGATTGCAAATATATATTTCATTATATAATCTCGTATCATTTGTAGATTTTTATTTTATAAATGGCATTTTACTTTATTTAATGGTTTGGGATTAATTTATTAAGTAGTTGTAAAATGTGTTTGGTACATTTTTTACCTATATTTTTTTTGATTCTATTAAAGTTACACCTCCAGAATTTACTTTCATTACTTAAGTATGAGATTAACATCAAAGTGTGCAAATGCTTTCTTCCGTGGTTTTTTTTTTTTTTTTTGACTTTAGGAAACATGAGTGGCATGTGTTTGAGATGCCTTGCAATTTTTTTTTTTCTATTCACAATTCTTCATATATCTTCCCTCCTCTCCCTGTGTGAAACAGAGTTTTAACTTGAAGAGTTTGTCTGTGGATACATTTTTTCATAAATTAACTAGTGTTTAATTCAGAAAATCTAATATAGCTCTTTTGTCCATAAAACCAAATTACTATTTCTACAAAAAAAATCAAATTTATTTTGAGATAGTGTTAAAATTTTCTTATAGAAACATCAAACAATTTTTTTTGGATTCTTGTTTTTCAGTTACACATCGATCTATCTTATTCGTATTGTTAGATCAAATTGTTCACTGTACAACTAACTCTCTTAATATTCACCAAACTTAGGGGGAAAAGTTGTTTAATTGAAGTATTGAGTAAATAGGTACGTTTAGAAAATCTTTTTAGCTATGTATCATTGAACACTTCTTCATTCTCCCTGTCTCTCAAGGCAAAAATATTAAAATTTGGGGTTTCCAGAGGTACAATTTTTGCTAAAATAAAGTTCGATTTATTGAATCATTTTCCAAATGTGACCTAGTTTTTTTACTAGAATCTAAGATTGATTTTAAATAAACGTGTTGAAGATTTATTCTCTTCATGCATTCACTGCGGGGGGGGGGGGCAGTAAGAAATTCATGCAATCCAAATCATTGCAAAATTATTCAATAAATTGAACTTTATTTTAGCAAAAATTACCTCTGCAAACCCCAAATTTTAATACTTTTGCCTTGAGAGACAAGAGGATGAAGTGTTCAATGATACATAGGTACTTTTAGAAAATAATTTTTTTAGCTATTTACTCAATACTTCAATTAAACAACTTTTTTCCTTAGTTTGGTGATTATTAAGAGTTGTAACTGATATGAAGTGAAAACCATAATGTGGTTTCTCTAGTTTTGGATATCATTATTAACTGAAACTAATATATATATATATATATATATAGTATTAATCAGTAGACCAACAAAACAAATGAATGGTCTTGTGCAAAATTATCTCTTGGGGTCCTAAACCAAGTTTCTTTAAAAAAAAAATTAATGCATTTTCTGTTTTTTTTTTACATTGCACTAATTTATGCAGTAAGAAAGATGCATGGAAAGCAGTTTTTTAAAATAAACCTTTAAACTGCATAAAAAAACATTGATAATTTTAAAAAAATTACTGCTTACTTTGCTTATAAAAAGACATTTGGTGTGTGACTTACTGGAATAAGGTTACAATATATTCTTTTTATTTCATTTTCTTGCATGATTTATAACATAGTTGTTGTTTTAAATTTTCCAGCTAATTCGATAGATGTGGCAAATGAGGTAAATCATTCTTAATAAGACTCTTTTATATTTTTTTTACCCCCAACTTAGTCTTGGATGATATTTTAAAAAAGTTAATGGTAAGTGGTATAGTTAATACAATATTCAGAACAATAACAAAATTTGGATACAATTCAAATGAATTATTTTTTAATCATAGTGTGTAATGTTGTGATCCTGAAAACCTGGTAAATTTAGAGTTCATTAAATAAATCAAAGCTAACAATATTGAGCATTTTCAAAATATTTTTTTTTTCCAGTTGGATTGAATATTTGAATTATTTATGTAATGTGTAAACACATGCGAGCCATGTTTCAAATGGTTTTTTGAATCTTTGTAAAAGTGGCATTTGTATTGTTGATTACGATAATAAAGCATTGATTTTTTCCCCCTGGAAATATTATTCACCAAATGTTCGTGGCTGATCTTGTTTTTTCATAACAAATTTTTTTTCTCTATTTTTTTTTATTCTTGAATTTAGGTATCATTTTCAATTCTTCAGCTATTTCCTCTACATTTATTAAAGTTTCGAATCTTCATCCATGATACTTTTTAAACATTAAGAAGCCTTTTAAATGGGATATCAGATCCATATCGGTATTTTGGAAATATTTATCTGTTTAAAGGTAGCGATGGTACTCTTAAACACCCAAATTTGTTTGGAGGGAATTTTTTTCAGAATATATTCAACAGGTTTCAATTAACCTGCAGTGTTCATCGTAGCCAAGTGGTCATGGTCATGAACTATTGGTCAGCGTTATGAGTGGGTTTGAGTCCTGGGGACACTAAAGATTTGCCATTTGGGGGGAATGATGTATATTAATCTGAATCCGTCCAGGTTTGAAGTCCTAGTGTTGGCGTGATGTAAAAGTTTGATCTTACAACTTGGATATTCTCATGTGTGTGTGATTAAAAAATTTCAAGGTCCATGGCTAGTAACATTCCTGTTGATTCGAAGTGAGATGTTAATCAATCAACATTCCATACAACCAAATTGACAGCTTTTCAAGTTTACCATTACTACCTTATGTATTTGAATCCAAGACGCATTTTCTCCCAATGTTAATGGTGTTAAAAATTTGGTGCAGCTTTGAATCAAAGGCAAAACGATTTGTTGGATGGGGGAAGTTGAGCACAATACTGACAGTTCAGAGCAATTGCAGGTTCATGTATGTATTTAAAAGTTATTATTATTGGTAAATTAAATTATTTACTTCTCATTAATTTTATTAAATTTTTTTTTTAAAAAAATTCCTTAAATATTGGATATTTATGGAATTATACTATTTTTTTTTCATGAAATCGTGTTGAAAATTTGTGGTGTGGCTTAGAATCAATGGTGGTTTAGATTCAAATAAATATGGTCTTTGTTAGTGCAAGTTTAAAATTATTTCCCATTAGAATATCATTTAATTTTGATAAATAGTCAATTACAAATTCTTAAAACAATGTTATAAATTTGCACATTACTTCTAGTAGATATTTAGTTCACCTGCAAAAAGTGTAGCTGTATAAAATAGCACTACAAGATGTTTTGAGTAATTCATGAATTTCCTGCTTATAGGAGCGTATTTTCTGCTTACTTTTTAATGATTTTTATAAATGCTGCAATATTCTTACTGCACTTTAGAAAATATGGATTTATATACAGAAATATAGATTACAAAAACTGTTCCATGACATGTAATTATTTTATTTATCTATGCCTGATATGTGCAGTTGCATCCAGAGAAAGTAGTCATAATAAAATTAAACATTAATCTAGCTAATTGAAAAATCTTAAGAGTACTATATTAATTCAATGTTCTCGACAGAAATGGGCGAAGTTTTTTATTATTGAATATACTTGAAAGCTTTTCAGATCCAAAGTTGTGTAGATGTATTTGAAATTTTTTTATGCATAAAACCTAAAACCTTAGTTCCTTCAACTCTAAGTAATGTATAAGTTCATTGAAATTAAATGCTTAAAAGTTACTAACTTCACACACACTTAACAGCACTCAAAGTGAGCTTATTATTTCAGAATGAAAATTAATCATTACTTCCCTTTCTTAGTTCGCCATCCCTTTGTTTTCCTATTAACATACTAAAAGATGGATTGCATGGGTTGTGTTTTCTATGGTTAAATTTTATAGCTGGTCATTGCTGTAAATTTTGTGAACTAAGGAGTGACAAGCAACTAGTTGAGATCACAATGTTTCCTGTTTTGGAAAATTAAACTAATAAAAAAAGGTGATTCATGTTTTACATTTTTGATAGAAGTTCCCTTTTGACAAATTGTGTTCATTTATGGATGTTTCAGAAATTAAGAGTTTTCTCAACTAGAAATTCTTCAAATTGAGATTTATGTGTTCACTAAAAGTGATATTAGATGAAAACTCGGAATAGAATTTGTTTTTCATTCCATTATGTAATTTTCTTCACTTCTTTTTCATCTACTGTATTTAAGGACAGAAATGTTATCGATTTGAGCAAAAACTGAGAGTGTGAAGAATGTTTTTAATCCTTGGTGAGTATATTTTTAAATGTATTGTATATACATGTGTATATTTTAGCATTAGATAGTTATAGATTTTTTTTTGCTTCTATTAAAGTGATAATTTTTGTTTTTTTGTTAAGTTTGTTGCACTAATCAAAAATTATAATTAATATAATTATTAGATTGTGCAAAAATTTTTATCAAAAATACATGGTATAAATAGTAACATTTTTATTCCTGTAACACAGGTATTGTACACATTTTAAATTAAGTTTAGTAAGACAGACATACCATTGACCAAATAATTATGAATCAAATATTTGGAAAGGAATTTTGGTCACTATTATTTATTACAATCAAAATGGTAAGAATTATCTTCAGCTCTATTTCAATTTTAGTTTAACTGTGTGAAAATATTAAGTAGTTGAATTTTGCTGAAATTAATTTTATTCTGAAGATAAAGTTTACTTAAATTATAAAAATTCTGAAGATTACCTTATTGTTGAATTGTAAGTTAGGTTCTGTAATTTTCATATCAAATAGCTATAGTTTGCATTTTAGCTAACTATAAGCCAACTTTTTTATGAAAAGTTTTCTGGAATTTTTCAAAATTAAATTTTTAAAGAAAAATTTGTACAGTCAAATATTTAGAGAGAATAATTCACAAGGTATCAATAGAAAAAGACGGGAGTTCTTCATATGTAAGATTTCAAAATATTAAACCAGCATTTGAGAAGTTATAACACACTGAATTGAAATTTATCTTTGTAAATCATAAGAGTTCATGTAATTAAATTTTATTTGCACCCATCATATGAAAATTTGATTTTGTACAGTTATCTTGTATGAAATCCTGATAACTTAATCACAGACGATTCCAATTCAAAAATATTCTTGAAGAACCCTGAATGTGAGTTGAATTCATGAAATTGAACTTGATTGAAAGAAAATAGAACCATATCTTATATAAGGAGCTTGAATTGTTGGTATAAAAACTTTTTATTACATGCCAAAAAGAAATTAAGGTCCAACAGGATAACAGAGAATGTCTATCCTGATTCTTTATTGTGCTTTTATGCAGCTCTTGATACTCCTGTAATGAAGAAATGCAAGTGCAGAAGAGAACTATTTATATTAATTGACAAAATCTAGAATTTAATGATGAAGTTTAATGATTTTATCATGATGTGTTATGTGTTTGAATTCTCTTTTAAATTGAAAACCTCAAAATATATTTTTCCGATTTCATGTGACTTTTGCCGAATTCTTTTCAAGTATTGTACACATTTCCAAGTAATTCAAGAAATTTTGATTGTTTTTTTTTCTAACCATTCTTGTAAAACTTCTAGATAATGTAAACAATTTTTTTTACAAAAAGTCTTCCAACAATTCATACCCTACAAAAAAAATAACAAATACTAAACTAGGCTGAGAATCGCATAGTAATGAGTCTGAAACTGTTGATGTTGCACCTAAAATAATTGGACTTTTCCTTGATCAAACCTGTTTCGTTTGTGACTATAGTTGATTGAATGGTAGTCCTAAACTGTGTGTGGGCCATTCTGAAATATACATTACTAATGAAGAAACTTGATACCATGGAAGAAATTCCTACTGGAGAAAGTGTAACAGTTAAGGTTTTCTCAACAAAAGTTTTGCTTCTCATACAGATCTGTCATGTATCAGAGCTGATGCATGGGATCTTTCAAAATTCAAAGTCTTCGTTTGCATAATGTGGAAATTCATAAAGTGGGATATCAGCTCCTCCTCACTTGACCTTGGTTCAGAATTAAGAGGCATGTTCTCAGTAACCTTGTTGCTTTAAAGTGACATTTACAGCCATTTAATTCTCATATAAATGGAAATGCTATTAGTAATAAGCTTCCAAACCGTTGTGTATGATTGCTCAAAATAATGAAAGGCTTTTGATTAGATAAGAAATTGAAGTTGCACAGAGTACTGGATAGCTTGCGCTAAATGTTTTTTTATACACATGAAATGGAATTTTTGAAGTTAAAAACTATGATTCAAAGTTATTTCATGCTTTAAAGCTAAAAATATTTCATATGTTGTGATCAGAAAATAAGATTTGATTTTGAAAAGAAAAGAGAAGCAAAATGTGTCAATGAGTTGTTTCTAGGAATTGAAACAAAATCGACATGCTTTTCAGAGATAAAATATTTGTAATAGAAATAGATGCATAAAAGAATTTTAATGAATTAAAAATGGATAATGTATCAAAGCTGGACAGTAATAGTTTGTCAATTAAGCTTGCTGTCTATTTTTTAATTTGTATTTTCCTGTAATTATGCGTTCAAAATGGATTGAACCACTTAAAATATTGTTGATTATATTTTTTTTTTGTATTTAATTAGCATTAGCTTTCTCTTTCAAAAAATCTTGGAATCAAAGATGTAAAGAAAACAGACTGAGTTATAAATTTTGATTTTGAAATAAATTATCCCAATTGGTTTGATTTCATATTTTAAAATTTATTTCACACTATTGGTAACGGACCTCTTAATGTTGAGTTTCTGTCAAGTGACGAAGATGACAGATGGAAAACCACATCCCACCAGCGTTCAGATAAAATACTCGTACATCATCCCCTTGTCAACACCATCCACAAGCTCATGACTAGGACCACTCGGCTGCTGTGGTCACATGCTCTTAGTTGGGAACTGAGAAATGTGTATATGTTGTCTCTGAAACGGTCACTGAAGTAACCATTTACCTAGATTTAGACGAATATTTGAAAGGAAATGAGTGCAGCATTTATCATTTTCAAAAAGTTAAAGAAATTTATGAAATTAAATAAATGGCAGAATTTACCGTAATCACAGAATCAACAGACCATTATGGTGTTTGTGATAATTATTGAGTTGCTAAAAAGAATAATCGATTCAGTTTTCACTAATGGCTATATAAGTACTGGCATAAAATAAAAGTGGTACACAGAAAGATGGGAAAAATAAAATTTTCTGAATAAAGTTTCATTGATCCACCACAGTAATTATCGTGCACACGTTTAGGCAAAAATGGTTTCAAATAAAAGAATGAAAATATAGTCTGTGTCTATATGAAATCAGAAATTTTAGTCAAAACCAAAATGAATAGATTATGATTATACAGCAAAACAGAGAGATGGAATCCAGCAAAGCAAAAGTGAATTAAATTATTTGATCATCAAAACTCTTAATCAAAGAAAATTTTTACTTTTATGCGAATGGAGTCCTGTTAAATAAGTGAATGTCCGAAAATGTTTCATAGTTTGAACATAAACTGTGAACTAAGTAGCGTAGGCAAAACTATCAAATCTGTTGTGTATAAGCACTGGAAATGACAGTGTAAGTTAAAAATATTGATTTCAACAAAATGGCTTCAAATATATGTAATGTAAAGATAAAAATAAGAAATTGATCATAAAATTTTAATAGAAGGGTTTATGGTGATAATTAAAAATCAAGTTATAGTTAATAAATTAATTCAAATTTTGGATCTAGTAGAGAAATTACTCTTGAGAAGTAATGATAAACTTTTTACTTTATAAAGAGACTGTGTTCAAACTTAGCAATGTGGCCAATTATAACATATTAAGTTTCTGAGCTTAGACAAGTCAATATATTAATAAATGAAATGTACACACTTGTATTAAAATGTTCATTAGAAAATATAGAAACAAATGGTTTAGAAAGGGCTCATTCTAGATCTCACTTATACGAAGAGGTGTTGTAAAAGTTTTAATTATTATTAAAAGTAATCGAGATAGAATAATAATATTTCTTTGTTATTCTTTTTTACATAGTCACCATCCAGAGTTACACATTTCTCCAAACGTTTCTTAATCTTTCAAAGGACATTATTGTAGAACTCGGCAAATTGCATTGAAAACCACATTCCACCTCTTGAATGACATCATTTGTGTTGTCAAATCTGACTGTGCAATAGTTTTTTTTAGTTAAATGGGTGGAAAAGAATTCGCTTGGGCGAAATCAGGGGAATAAGGCGGATGCAACTAAATTTTAGACATTGCATTATTTTTTCAATTTCACTTAGAGATGAAGATTGTTGGCAGCATTTGGTGATCACATAATACGTTGTTTCTTAATCAGAGTTTCACGCTATTTGTTCATCAGTGGGCAGTAATAAGTACTAGTAGTAACCCTTTTCTCTAGATAATCTGTTACGAGGACACCACGATTGTCCCAAAAAAACAGACTGTTTAAGTTTCCTTTGGAAAGGAAGTGAATAAATGTGCTTGCATTCCTTTGGTCTCTGGATCACTTTTGATAGATGCAAGATTCATTCATAGGTTACTGGGTGACTACAGAACTCCTTGTCTTGCTCCAGAAGATTCAGCATCTTCCTTGACTGATCATCCATGTTTGCCGCTGAAAATGAGTCAGCAATGGTGGAATTCAGTGTTCTGACACCTTTGATACATGCAGTTTGTGAGTAATTTTCCCCACACTGTCATGAGATCAGTCTCATTCAAGATCATTTGGATGGTTGCTCTTTTGTCTAATAAGATCCTCCTCATTACCCGCTGTGGTAGCATAATTGGTGGTTCTCCATTTAAACTCCTCTTTAGATCATTGGGTAATCTCCTCTTTTCCTCCTCATAATGGTTGAAAGGCTAACATTTTTATAAAGCAGGCATAATTTTATCATGGATTTGTTGTGCACTGTAGTCTTTCAAATGGAGAACTTAATCACAAGAATATTTATATTTTCCAATTTTGCAAGTTACTTCAATCTACGTCTTCCTGAAATCAAGCAAATCAACGTTAATAGCTGTAATTTTCTACAAAATGCATGTAAAAACAATTTAAATATATTTTATCCGGGTATCTCTGTTATTTCTTAATAGTAATTGAAACTTAAAGACACCCCTTTGTACCAGAAGCACAAGGTATCATATACGAAAAAGAAATGTAATCCAGTTCAAAGTGGGATGAGACATGTGAAATAACTGAAATATCATTTATTAATCGTATTGTATATTAATAAAAAAAATAGTGGATGATAGATTAAAAATCTCACTTAGTGTAATGTATTTTATATCAAAGAATTAAAGGCATGTGTCTAAAAAAAACAATTCTGTTAAAATTTCTTAATTTTAAAATATTTCACATTTTCAGAATTGCATGTTTAGAAATACTCAATAATCTTTTACATCTACTTTTTTTTTATCAATAAGCATTAATTATGTTATTGTTCTATTTTATTTTTATTAATTGCTGCCATTAATACATAGATGGAACTTACAATGAAGAACTTTTGATGTAATTTGTTTCATGACAGGGTTATAAAGGTGATGCTTCATTTAAACCCATTCTTTAACAATATATGTTCTTTTTTCATTCACTTTAAGAAAAAAGGAAACTGCACAAAATGACTGCAATATTCAGCAATGCTGCCAAGAACAAAATTGTTTTGTTCTTGATGGCATTGCTGAATATTGCAGTCATTTTGTGCAGTTTCCATTTTTCCTTTTACTACCTTGAAACTTGATGTCCTGTTTCTTATACCTGAATTCTGTCTTTACAATATTGAATAATGAAAGGTGCTCTGTTTGTCATTGGTATGTCTCTTTTTTTCTCTTTTTTTAAGTTCTCCTGCGCAGTGTCTCTCCTCAGAAGCTTGAAGTATGTGATTTAGGGGGAACCTCTAGTGATACTTCCTTTCCTTCAAGGGATTTATTGGTAAACACAAGTAATGCACCTCCTGGATCACCCAATGATCTTTTTGTTTTTGACTTTTTTCTGTTCTAGTTTTATCCACTGTTTCTTTCCCTCTGCATTTTAGAAAGTTTTACCTTTATCACTGATGCAAGATTTTAATGAATAGTTCACTTTAACCCACAAATGCAGTCCTTGCGCCAATAAAACTTTGCCGACCAACCTGTGGAATGCAAGTTGATTGTGTGTGTATTGGGATTTTTCGTTTGACTTGAATAGTTTTTTACACAAGGAATGCGCAAATTACTCATTTGTTAAGTCGGTACATTTTTTTTTTGGTGAAGATCTTAACCTGTGTATCACCTGAAAAGGGAAATGTAATAAATCAAGCATTTTTCTTAAAGATAGCAAACGTCTTGCTGTTTATCCTGTATGAAGTCTCGCAAAGAATGTGAAGCATGATTAATGTTTCAAAAATTAAATTGGTTGCCTTAAATATTTTACTTATTTGCCCAAATTTTCTGTTGAGAAATTTGTTGTCATATTATCCATTTTGTGTCCGAAGTTTGATTATATACTTTAAAAAAGGCAGCAGAAGCATATGACTTTTAGATAAAATAATTGAGATAGTTGGAAATAATAGCATTGTAATGGAGACCCTGCAAGCGCATGCTGATATTTTACTTATTGTAACATTCAATGATCAAGGTGAATAAGACAGTTATCCACAACTTGGGAATTGAGAGGTTTTACAACTGCGGTAAGGTAAGATGTTCATTTTCGGTGATTTTTGTTTGACAATAGCCAAAAGTTGATTGACTAAACAGGCAAGTATTGGTTGAGACTTAATCCCCTACCAAAAAATTTTTCCATATGAGGTAGAAATTAAATGAAAAAACGATATTTTTTACTACCCAAAAAAAGCAATGGTCAAACAGAAACATCACCATTGTGTGAAAACATTGATCATAAGAACAGTTGGGTTAGATTTGTTGTACCCACTGTATGGTAATACATTTCACATTTTGTAACATATAGCAACTTAAAGAAGCCTACCTGATTTTTTTCCTCTTCCAACAACAAACCTTTGTTGGAAAGCTATTATTTGGAATTATAAACCTGTTCATTATTCTTTAACCATATACATACACTAGACAATGAATTAGAAACCCAAGATCAATATTTTATTGGACCATCTTTTGCACAAGTAACTGCTGATTTGTTTGGGCACTAAGTCTGTGTGCTTCTGGGGTACATTTACGTGGCTATGCAGCATTTTAGATCTTGTAAATTAGATGGAAGAGGAGAATGCTGTCGTATGTGTCTTTCAACCACATTCCACACATTTTCTATGGGGTTAAGATCTGCCAGGGAAGGTGTTGAAAATTAGACTGTTCAGTGAACCATTTTGAACACTTCTGGCACGATGTATAGTTGCATTATCGTCCATGAAGTATCCTTCGCCATCAGGGTAAAAATGCAACATTGCAGGTTGCACTTGTTTTGCCAATGTATCTAGGTATCTCATGGTTGTTTGTTCACCCTTGAGGAACACCAGGGAACCACTTCAATGGCCGCAGAACATGTCTCATATATTTCCACCAGACCCTTGCACAGTTAATACAGATTCATGGCTTCAGTGGGTTCTCGCCAAATTTGACGTCTTCCATTAGTGTAAAATGAGGTGTAACATGAGTCATCCAACCACATTACCCATTTCCAATCCTCAGATGTCCAGGGTTTTCTTTCCCGACATTACTGCAAATTAATTTTTGTATTTTGGGCAGAAATGAGTGGTTTTCTCGCAGGTACCCAATTATACATTCCTATTCTTTGCAACTCATGATTCAAGCTGAAATTTGTTGGGAAGAGCCTTGGTTGACGATTTGTATCAATTGAAGGGCAGTAGAGTCCCTGTTCTGAAGTACAATTTGTCGGAGACTTCTCCAATCACTCTCTTGGGAAAACTGTGCTCGAACCGTAGTTATGTCTTCTAGAGAAGTATTATGGGTTTTGATTCCAGAAGATCTTTGATATAGCTGCTTTTGAGACCCTGTGAGATTTGCTGTCTTTTAAATTGAGGCCCCTGCTAAACAGACACAAACAATGTCCTTTTTCAAATGGTGAAAGAAACTGATGTTTTTCCCATTTTTTCATTTGCCTTGAAAAGCACTATTACAACTTACTTATACTATCATTCTAATCACATGTAACCCACATTGTTTAAAAAAAAAGCATACTTCATCTCTATAGATTTACATTTGAAAATATACTAAAGTTTCTAATTCGTTGGCCAGTGTGTACATTGTACGGCAATGAATTGCTACACAACAAATGCATGTGTTGAAATGAATGAAAATCGGCTAACATTGAAGAATAAGGATTTTTTTCTGTGATACTGCTGTACAACAATATACTGGATAATTAATAAGCTCTTAGCTGCTGCAGGTGTAGTTATTACAAACAGCAACATGTAGAGTCAATAAGTGTGCAATTTGTAACCTAATTGATGTACGACCATTCGCTCTCAAGCCACTTGCTACAATATCTCCTCCTAGCATGGCAGGGCAAACAAACGATGACCAATCATGTCTCAGATGTGTTTGATGGGTGAAAGATTAGAGGACACCCATGAGCTTGGAATAATTTTTTTCCCCTTTTGGCTAATGTATTTATAGTTCAGTTGGGTGTTATCTTGCTGGCACTATTGAGTACAACCTGAAGGAAGAGTAGTGCTGCTGTCAGCAGGATGTCATCCATGTATCATTAGGTTGTCGGTCTTCTCAATATGGATTGACTATTGCAAATGATGCTGTATTGTTGTGATGTGTGGCAATACACTGTTGATGTCAGATTTATCTTTTCATGTAGATATCTGACTAGTATGCGGTGATTATTATTGCTGTAAAAAAGTGTTGTTAGAAAATGCTACTCTGTGCCGTTTTTCGTGCACGATAAGTTAGTCAAACACCACTGCAAACTGATGCATCAGTGCTGTTGATTCAATGCCAGTCTTTAATGGGTACCTTGAGTAGAAACAAGCCACTGTCCAAATAACACATAATATTGGTTGATATAAAAGCATCTAGAAAGTCCTGCTTGTGCTGTAACAGCTCACTAACAACCTTTGCCAACACAGGTGGGGTTCGTGCTTGCTAATGTCCCTCTGGTTGTACTGGCATCCCTCAAACATGGGGCATTCTCTTTCAGCCATTTTCACAAGCAGTACACTGCGGATGTGCATTGGTAGATTTCTGCTACAATACAGTTTAATGACCAATCTTAAGTCCGATCATATAACCCCACATAAACTCATCTGTCAATGCCTCCATTATGGTATTGTTTCTTTTCTGATGTTATATAAACGACTCCATTAATTGGCCTCTTTCACCAACAGAGTGGGACTCTACTATTAAAAAATCTATCCTGTTCTTTTTATATTGTACTGAATGAGTACAGGACAATTTTTCATGCAGGATCATTTTCATAATTCGGTGAGCTTCGTCTACCCTTGGATTTTCATCTTTTCTGGCTTCACTTCCTTGATGCTGCATTATGCAGTGTAAACCCTTATAGGAAAGACAAGGGGAGAAATATGTAAATTTATCAAAGGGCAGATAGGTGCGAAGAGTGCATACTATTAAAGGCTATTTTTGTTATTGTTTATGTCTCTAGATGCCAAGGTCATTATAGATTTTTGTAGCAAAGCTACTGGTCATGTGACAAAGAGGTATGTTTGTTTATGTAATTTAGAAGCAGTTAGAGGTTGGGCATTTGTTCGCTTATTGTAAAAAAAACTGCTTTACTGAGTTTAATAGTTTTTTTTTTGTGTTTATGAACCAGTCTTGCTTAGGATAAGTTGGTTGCCAACTAGTAGTTTAAACTATATATAATCTTTCTCTTTGGACTTATATATATATATGGAAGCAAAATGTTCAACCGAGTAATTAGATAAATTATGAAAGTGTGTATGTATCATCAATTTGTTATTCATGTGGAACTCATTCGATTGATTTGAAACAGGGAGTTACTTCTCAGGTTGATCTTAAACTTTAGGCTGAAAGGTGATTAGGCAGCATGCATTTTTTATATTCCTCAAGATACACTTCCTTTTCACTATGTGAAAAGTGTAATTTTCGGGAAGATTCAAGCAGAAATATTGTTGTCAAAGTTCATCTATTTATGCTTGTAAGATGTACTTATATTGCTAGGGTAAGGGAATGCAATAATTAAAGCATCCTAAAGACTTACAAATTGAATCATTGTCTCCGAAAAATAATTTAGAATTGGTTAACTTTTTCGGAACTGCGTATAGTAGTAAATCAGTTTGAATTCCTTGCTTAGAATTGATAACTGAGATGTTGGTGGGAGTCCGAATTTGTAATTGTGCAAAATATAAAATCAACATTGTGCAATCCATAGAGGAATGTTAATGTTTAGACAGATTATTGGCTTATTAATATTTTGCGTGCTCACATTTAATTGATATTTTATGATTGTTATGAGCAACAGTTACGGTTGTTACATCAATTTTGGGAGTTCTTGCTACTATTGCTGCTTGCTTAAATTTACCAATGAGATTAGTAGCAAGAGGTTCCTTCAACCCATCTGTAATAACAAGCTGAAAGGTGTGAACTGCACAACACATTTATTTGATTTGAGAAAGTTTTAATGCCTCGTCAGGAACATCCAAAACTTTATATGAATGAAGTTTCAATATCGAAAAGTCCTTTTTTTCATCTATTGTAGCAAGTTCAACTTCATTCATCTCCTGTATTGTTTCAACTGTAATAGATGCATTATCAGTAATTGCACAAATAATTCTTTATTTCAAATTCTTTTAAAACCCCTTCAATTAATTTCTTGATTAGGGCTATCATGATGAGGTTCAGTGTTTTTATAACGATTAACCCATCATTAATAAATTTAGCATTAATTGCAAAATAGTTTACTCTGTGTCTGTTAGTTACATCCATCTTTAAGTATATGAACTTCCTTCTGAGGTTATCTTTTAAAAAGCTCTTGGCTGTCTTTGTGATGGTTACCTTGTCTATAGTGGAAAAAGTAGTGAGGTAAGATTGTCTACCAGTAGAAGTACAAAGTCCTAAAGTCTTTTTTTCTATTTCACATGCTTTTTTCTTTCCCTTTTTTTTTCCATCTAAAATTTGTGGATGTATGTGCTATGTGTCTCAATAAATTTGAGTTTCTTATTGGGGCATTCTAATCAAAATTTCTGAAAATGCTTATCTTGTACACAGACTTTTTTCTCATCATCAGTACCGTACTTTAAAGTCTCCCATTGACACACAAAATACTTTTCATCTGTCGTTATGATGAAATATTGATAAACTTTTAATCTCTTGGGTTGTTTCTTCGACATCATGCTTCAGATTTTAAAGAGATGCAAAAAACTTTTGAGTTTCAAATTTGGTGACTCAACATACATTTTGTAGCCATTGCCTCCTTTTTCTTGTTGTGAATTATGTTACAACAATGCCATCTATGGGTAGTAGAAGTAATTAAATGAATCAGCTTAATGAATAATGGCAAATATCACATCCTTCTCCCTTATATTTATTAATATGTCAATAAATCCAATTCTTATTAATGTATATAATCCATAAATTAACTCATTTTGTCCTTTATTTTTTTTTTCAATTTACTTTAATTTCACTTCAAATCTAAACTGTCCAGCAAAAACCGAAGTCATTGTCTATGTATTTTTTGGCAACCCGGATTTTGCTTTTCATCTGCTCCACACCCTAGCCATTGATAGCAAGTGTATCGAACATTTCCTGAGCTAATTCCAAATATCTGTAATTACTTTTAGAATTTTAATTAAAATTTTTAACTTAGTTGTTGAAAATTTTGTCATATAGCTCAATGATTGTCACCCTCTGTCTGTGTTCCTTTTAAAATTCCAAATGCTTTTTATTGTTGCAAAGACTCATAAGAGGCTTTTTACAAGCAGCATGTCAGTTGTAACCTGTTTTTTACTAACATTTTTCGCTGTTTGAAATGAGACTTTTATGTTATAAGCAGTTGGCAAGTCAGCTGCGCTAAATGAGATGCACATATTCGGGGATTATATTGAACTTTATGAATTATATTTCTCACTTATGCAATATGTTTAGCTTAATTGATATTTTAACTAAAGAAAAAAAGTCCAAAATGATTTTTAAAAAATATTTGCAAGAAATGATGCATGGCGTAAACTTGATAATTAAGGCAGAATACTATTTAAAATTAACGAAATGACTTAATTTTATGAACTTTAAAAATAGGAACTTATGATGAACTTGAAACCTATTTCATCATACCAATAAGGGTGTATAATACTATATGTAAATGGTGTAAGAATTAGTACATTTGTAAAATTTGCGCAGACTAGTTTGAAGCTCACCTTTTGTTGAAGATCATAGTGTTAAGAATGAAGATAGCTTTATATTAAGTACGGAATGAGGTATTAAATTCCACATGTAGAAAATGTCTGATAATTTGTTTTTCTATTTAAATTGAACAAAGCAAATATGTGAAAGGGAGCACATTTTTAAAAATATTGACTTTTTAACTACTTTTACTACAACACTTACCTATTCTTGTCTGAAATGCAATATTTACATTCTTTATATTGTTGCGCTTTGTTTTAGGAAAAGGATGAAAAGTATGCTAATTTTAAGCAAGTTTTACATCACACAGACTATTTTATACTAAAGTAGATTTGATTCCTTGCAATAAATTGATTTAAAAAGTTGGTAGAGCTCTAAAAATACTATTTTGATACAAAGACAAGTAACATTAAAAAATATATTTCAAAAATATTAATCAGATGCAATGCATGTTTAATTATTATTTTTTTTAAAAAAAAGGAACATGCGACACAACATTTTAAGTCATAGTGAATTAAAAAGATGCAAAAGTTTAGTTAAGAAAAATGTAAATAAAATTTCTGAGCTAAAAAATTTTTTTAACTAAAAGTATTTCGTGTATTAAGTACAATATATGTTTACTTACTGAAATATGCAAGTGTGAAAAAACATCATAGAAGAGGCCTTGTAAAAATTTTTAAACCAGAAGTTTCCAAACTTTTTCCGGTATAGACTCCTTTTTAAAAAAAATTCTTTTTAGAGCCCATTACATTTTTCTCTGTAATATACAGCAAACAATATAATTATAGTACTAATAAATGCACACGACCATCAAGATAATAGTTTAATTACAAATACGAGCAGAAAATTATGAAACACAATAGATTTATTAGATTTGTTCTCTGTACTATTATATTCCGCTCAGATCACGCCTTCCTATGTATGTACCGTAAAATCCGGCGTATAACGCGCATCTATACTTTCAAGCTGATTTTTTAAATTTTTAGGTATGTTCGCCGTAAAAACGCGTACCCTCCCTTTTTTTTACGAAGAAATCTGAAATGTTAGTATACATTGCTCTTATGTTTTGAAGTCATTTAGTCGAGGTATTATCCCAGACTTTTGAAAAAATAGTATACTTCTAGAACTACAACTCTTGGTTGATAAGGCAAGTCGTTTCTTTTAAATAAACAGTATTTCAATACATATAGAAGTAAATTTTTTTTGTTAATCTTTTTTGCTATTTTTAAAGCTATCGTTTTTATACCCGGTGTATAACTCGCACCCTTAAGTTTCGATTTTATTCTTTTTGTGTTAAAAGTGTGCGTTATACGCCGGATTTTACGGTAAATCAGTATTATATAACACTAAACACGCAATAAGAGAAAAATCGACCCTTAGAATAATACTAGACTTGCTTACCATTTTCAAACTTTCATCGACCCTTAATCGCTGATTTATGAACATCAATTTCTAAAAATAAATTTCAATGCAGTGTAGTAAAATATGTAAAAATAATTATTGGAAACATATTTAAAGCATTGAGTTGCAAGTTTTTTATTAATTCGTCCCAGTGTTTAAAATATTTAATAAAAAAGCGTGTGAAGCAAAATAAAATGTGACCACACAGAAATCGAAAAATAAGGGTGCGGTATTTATGCTAATCTTTCGAAACATGTTTTGGAATCTTTTAACAACTTTAAAAGTTTAAGATCGTTAAATACTCGGTATTAAAACCAAGCTCGTATCCATAGTTTGAAGTTAAACACGCCTTGGAATTGTTTAACTTCTGCTTATCACTTAAGGCAGCAGTTCTTAAACTGTTGCACGGGGACCTCCGGGGGTCCGCAGCACCTTTTTAGAGGGTCCGCGAAGGTCTTGCATCTAAAGTTAAGATTCCCATCTTTTAAAAAGCAGACTGAAAGACCTGGTGGAAAAATTAAAAGATGTGCCATCCTAGACTAAATCACTAAATTGTCTCCAATAAAAATATTTACTAGAATATGTATTTTGATCAAAAATATTGATGATTTTTTTTGTTGTGTAACATCTTTCCTCTCGGTTGCTGGAGATTTGTAGGGGGGATTTCGTGAAAAGGGACCGAAATGTATAACAGGAAGTTGGGGAAGCGCGCGCTATTTAATTCGACCAATCAGCGCGCTTGGTGCTGTCTCGCCCTCACAATGAAGTTCTGTTTTTCTCCTTCATTCGGGAGGGGCTTCCCCCCCCTGTTGTTTAGGCGGTGGGATCTTTGTTTTTGTTTTGTTTTCTCACTTTAGGATCAGAGAAGAAGCTAAGTCCTTTAGCTCGATCTTGTAAAGATATATCCACGTGGAGTCTAACTCTAGTAGCCATCAAGCCACCAGCCTTTTTTATATTGTTAAATTTGGCATTTCAAAAGATTCTAATTCAAAAACTCGGTTTCGTTTGCGCTTGACTCTAAATCCACTTTGCACCTACCAGCAAGTCTGAGGGCTCACCAAATAGATTTTGACGTTATTTCACAAAAGTGTACGTTACTCATGTTGGCAGAGACGTGGTTAGATAATGACGAACGTGTTTCGATACCTGACTTCGATTGCTGCATACAAATTAAACGACCGGGCCACAGAGCAGCTGGTGTTGCGATCTATCGCAAAAAGAACAACTTACATGTTGTGGCTCGTCATATGGATATTACTTATCGTCAAACAAGTAGACTGAGTATTGTTAGTCAAGATATTGGGGACATATGTGCGGCGGAATGCTTATTTGAAAATGGACAAACAGTGATTTCGGTAGTCGTATACATTTCTCCGAATCAAACGGTGCCAAATATTAAAGATTTCCTGCATTTTATACTTTTGCCATATACCAAAGGTGGTTCTGCTCTTTAAAAAAAAACTATCACACTCGCTTCCCATGATTTTGAGTGGTGATTTTAAAGTTAACTTCAGTTTGCTAGAAGCCGAGCCACTCATAGCTTTTTTGAATGATGAACTCAAGCTCGAAATGAACACAAATCGAAATGTTTCGACAACTAACTGTTATTGACGCTATTTTTCAGCGGTTTTTAAAAATACTTGTGATTTCAAAGTGTATGTGTCATATTTTAATTATCATAAGTTATCATTACTGCTCTTCCTCAAATTGAACAAGAATAATTATTTTTGATAAAAAAACTGCATTACTCCTTGTGTTAATTAAATAAAATTTTCATTAAAGATATAATTATTCCATAAAAACTATTTCCAATCATACTCGATTCATTTTTTTCAGGATTTAAGTTGCTATTGCGAATTTACCACAATAACATGCCAGATATTACACATCGTATGAGACTACTGTACGGTTCGTTTCTTTTTTTGTTTGTAACTGCATAGCTATGAAGGCAATATTTTCAAAAAATATATAGTAGAAACATGTGCGAAGATTAAGAACTAAATTCATATAGCGCGCCAATATCATAAGGATTGCATCCATCTTGGTTTCCTAATGGAATTGCGACTGCATTATTCATTTATTTGAAACTATTATTCTGTAATATACACTGGTGTCCAAAAGTTAAGCATAAATCGCAAAATGCGAAAAATATGGAGTATATATTCGTAAAATTATTCCCAATTTCTTGCGGATATTAATTGGGTAAAGAAGAAACATTGGGTTTATGCAAAACTTTTCAGTCGACTACGTCCTGCGCGAAACACCGGCGCATGTCGGAACGCGGAGAAACCGATTCACGCAGCATAGGCAGTTCAGACAAGGTGAATGATGGTACAAAGACGCCAATTGGACATGTTTACGAAAGGAAGAATCGTTGGAATGCTGTAATCCTCACGATCACAAACCGAAGTGTCTCGAATTCTGATTGTGAACCAGTCTGTAATCTCAAGACTGTGGCAGAGGTTTCAAAGAGCGGGAGATGTTACCCGACAACTAGTATCAGGTCAACCAAGAGTCACAACCCCTTGCCAAGACCGATATCTGATAATAAGTGCGCAAGGCAGTGGGGCAGTACTGCCAGAGCACTGGGTTCGGCGCTCACAGTCGCCACAGGAATACGAATTTCGAGACAAACTGTTTACAGAAGACTCAGTCATGCTAGCCTGTATGCCAGAAGACCAGCAGTGTGCATTTCCCTCACGTCTGCGCATAAACGCGCTTGTTTGAAACATCAACATTGGAGTGTGGAAGAGTGGGCCAATGTGATGTTCAGTGACGAGTCCCGGTTTAGTCTGAGTAGTGATTCTCGGCGGGTAACGATATAGAGAGAACGTGGAACACGTTTTGAACCAAGAAATATAACGGAAAGACATTTTCCATCAAGGGGAGTAATGGTATGGGCAGGCATCATGATGGACGGCCGCACAGACCTCCATTTCTTTGACACGGGGTCTGTGACTGCTCAAAGATACAGAGACGAAGTTCTTGAGCCTTATGTTCGCTTGTTTCGAGGTGCTGTCGGTCCTGACTTCATATTCATGGATGATAATGTGCCATGTCACCGAGCGGTGCTGATTGGTGACTTCCTTGAAACGGAAAACATCCATCGCGTGTCGTGGCCCGCGAACTCCCCTGATTTAAATCCTACGAGCATGTATGGGATATGCTCGGGAGACAAATTGCAGCCCTTTCGCACCCACCAAGCTCCGTTACAGAACTGAAGAGAGCTCTCCAAGAAGCTTGGAACCGTTTGAGCCCACAACTCATTCATCATCTCATAGCAAGTGTGGTAAATAGCTGTGCAGCGTGCCTGGCTGTCAGAGGTGACCACACGCCTTATTAAACTGCAGCATCAGTATTTTATGTTTACTTTCATTTTTTTTAAAGTGTGAATCCTTGCTATGCCCAGTTTACTTTCAATCTACTACTTTGGATAATAAAATTATCATTCTTTTGATTTGCTTCCTTATTTTATAACCATTTTACACTCGCATATCACGTTTCCCGCCATTCTGATTTACAGTTCCTTCTTTATTCACATAATTATCAATTATGCTTAACTTTTGGACACCAGTGTATATACAGTCGACTTTCTCTAATTCAAACCTTCGATAATACGAACCTCTCGCTAATTCGAAATATATGCTCAGCCCCTAGAACAATTCTTGATATTTCGAACTAAAATACGTTTTGGTACACAATATTTCGAAGTAAAATCTGCGGCTGGTCAGACTACAATACGCGATAATTCGAAGTTATCTTTATATAGCTCTCGACAATTCGAATACTCATTATCATGTAAAGTCCTGTAGCAAACAGGTTGTGTCTTGTATGTTTTGTGTTGTATTGTCTCTTCCCGTCTCCCCTGTAACGTAGCCTCTTTGATCACCATCTGTCTGCCATACCTTGTTTGTGTTTCCCAATTCCTCTAGCAAAAACACTTATTTTACTTGCCTTCTTCAAGTGGACAATAGACTGGCCGCCCTTGTTAACCGTCCATACCTTTCGTTTAATACGTGGCCTTTCTACACATGTGTTCATAAAGGGTGGTCCGCTATTGTGAACAGATGCGTAGGATTTTGTATTTTGCGTCAGGGGGGGGGGGAGTGACATGATGATTTATGATTCATCTGTGTGACTTACGTCATTTGATACTAAATAGGGCATGGACCCTACCTTAAAGAACCAATGATGTTGGGGACAGTGTCTGAGGGAACCAATAATAGATTAAACAGATCTTTAAAGATAATAAATTTTTTCTTCAAAAAAGATTTATTATGTGCAGTATAAATTCTACATAAATATATTCTTTTAATACAGGACTTTTAACTTCTGTATAGTATTTATACTGTAATATATGTAATTTCTAAAAATGCTTTTAAATAATTTTATACATACGAACAATTGTTGTTTTATTATATAATTTCAAATTTAAATGTGTTAGAAAAAATTTCTCTTAGTGTATTTTGGGAATTTTTTTCTACCCTCTTGATAATTTGAAGTTTTTCATTGGTCTCTTCAACTTTAATTTATCGAGAGAGTCGACTGTATATATAATTAGACGCTTACTATTTTATATAGAGGAAAAAAATAGTGTTAAAAAAGCCCGTATAAATAGCAGGGCAGTCTTGGGACTATTGAGGAACTTTTAAATCACTGGACCATCCATTGGTAGTCAGAAGGTTACTCTAAATTTTCGTGATCAGCGATGTCAAGCTGATGTCTGAAGGGAGGCCGCGGATATTGAAAGTTTAAGAACCTTTGACTTAAGGCTCCCGGTGACACGCCACCACGAAAACCCGAGTGTAATGTTAATCCTATGGAGTTTCTTATAATTCAATTTACGTCTAAGGTATTGCTTTTAACTGTATGAAACAAAATGCATCCTAAAGATAAAAAAAAAGTTAATATTTCTCTTGATTTCGATTTTTAAAAAAAAATTTCTAAATATTTTAAAATATTTATTAAAAGCTTGAAAATTTACATTTAGTGCGTTGAAGCGATCATAAAAATATTTTCAATTATCGGATAAAAAAAGTTTTTCAGCGGAAATCCATTATTTTTTATGCTCTTTCAAACGCATATACTTTAAAATTTTTAAACTAATTTATTTGCGAGTAATTAAATAAGTCAGCATTGCATATTTGGAATGAGGGGAAAGTAAACTTGTAACTCCGCCTTCTTGTTGAAGGATACATGAAATTTTCCCTGCGTTCCCTTGGTGAAAGGGGGTAATTTATGACTCTTCGGTGGATTGTGTAACAGAGATGTCCCCCCCCCTCAAATGGGTCTTGTTTTCTAAGAATCTATAGGCATTCAAGATACTATTTACAATTACATCATTCTTAGGAAAGTTTGAGTCTGTGCTTGAAAATAACTACAAATACGTTTTGTACAAAAAGCTATCCTCTGTTTTTTATTCCACCTTTCTTAAAATTATTTATATATACTAAATAAGTTATATTTTATTAATAATTAAAATGAACAATTAATATTTATTAATTGCATTTGAATCGTCAGGATAAAGTGAATCAGATTTCGCATTCTTTTCTTACATATCTCCAAAATTGAAATTCCTGTGTTTTTTTTTCCAAGTTAAAGTTATTTGAATATCAGCTGTTTTAAAACTTATTTTGCACAGTTTATTTCAGTTATTAAATAAAATGGATCATCGTCGCAGCTTCAAAAAAAGATTATTTCTTTCGGCTAAACGAAAAAAGAATATAGGACAGAATTTCAGGAATTGGAAAGAAAAGTGTGTATTTCTTTTTTTCTAAATTCTTGTTCCGCTGTTCATTTCAAATATTGTGAAAGTTTCCACATACTAAATGGATTTATTGATCATCGCATTTTAAATAAGATTCAAATATTCCGAAGATGAAATACCATTGATTTAAAATAAATCAGAAAGTTTTCCATAATTTTAAGAATATTTTTAGTAACATTAATAGTTTCTTCTTAAAACATATAAATTTCAATTAATTTATTTACTATTGCTACTGATGTTTTTATTCCGTTTTTATTTCCTTCACTGAAAATTCAACTTAAAAATAACATTGCAGAATTTTTTTTTTTTTAAATTTCTGTCTGGAAAGCAGTATCTACATTTTGCATTTTCATTTATACATGTGTTTCATATATTATTCAAGATAACTCATCACTGCTTTTTTTTTCTTTCAAAATGAATTCTAAGTTAATGCGCTATGAAGAATGCACTGCAAATACAAATACAGGCAAATAGTTCCACAATTTTAAAGTTCAAGCCCAGCACCACTAAAGACCCACCGTGTAGGGGCGCGATGCACGTTAAATCTGTCGAGAGCTCAAACGTCCTTCCTTTGGTGTGGTGTGGTAGTTAGGAGATGAGGTGCTATCTCAGGTGTCATCCCCGTCACTTGACCATGGTTCAAAATTACGAGGTCCGTTACCAAAAGCTCTCGTGTAGCTGAACAGTGTGACGTTAATATTCACTCACTCACTCCACAATTTGAATGTTTGACATCTGAGGAATTATAAGAGATTTTCCCCAAAAATCCCGGGAAATTCTGATTGGAATGGGGTTGTACGAAAACACTTTCTAGTTCTAGGGTTCTACGAAAACACTTTCTAGTTCTAGGGGTTCCACAAAAACACTTTCAAGTTCAAAGGGTTCCTTGAGTTGAAAAAGTTTGAAGACCACTGCTCTAGAGCCATATATGTTATTTGCGACAGACTTCGTAATTCTAAGCCAAGGGTGGCCAACCCGCGGCCTTGAATAATTTTGCGGCCCTCGAGATTCATTACAAAATATGATTATTTTGTACAATATTTTTGTTTTTAATGTAGTGTTTTGTAACAAATATACTTAATAACTGTTTCTATTTTATTACCTTTCTTTTATTTTAATACATTCTTAGAAGTGTGCGGTATTGCAGCGCAGCATCACACTCGATTCCTGTAACTCCATCGCGCTGCCTATTGCTAGAATTAGACATATTTGATCCTTGCATTATTATTATAAATTATCTATGCTTGTATAGATGAAAAATAATGAAATCAATAATAATTCATTCCGTTTTAAATTTTCATTCCAATAAATGTTTGTGATGGGTCTAAATATAATATAAAGATATATAATTTTTGTTTGCAGCCCGCAGGATTATAACGTTTTTCCTAAGTGGCCCGCAAGGTCATTTGAGTTGGCCATCCCTCTTCTAAGCCAAGATCGGATAGCCAGAATGACACTTGAGTTTACAGTTTCTTTGTATTCTTCATGACCTTTTTTGAACTTGGGAATCTCGCGTCTTTAGTCATTATGGTATATAATCCTCCACGGTTTTAAAAGCTGATTTAAATTATTTTTATTTTTTAAAAAAATATATTGCTGGTTTCTGTTTGTGATATTAAAAATATAACATTAGTGTGATAAATAAGAAAAATATTTAGTATGATTAGTGAAAAAAGTTAATTGAAATTAAAATCTGGAATACAATAACTTTAAAACGATTTTGTGATTTACCGAGACGAGTAAATCCAAAGCAGAATGTATGCGAGATTTTCGACAAAAGAAACGTGAGAAAAAAAAATTAAAAACTGAAGGAGTACAGCCGAAAAGAATTGCACAAAATTCAACTCCACGCAGCAGGTATTTTTTTTTGTTTATTTGCAACGAACACAAATCTCTCAGAAACAAACGGCCTAACCAATTACTGCTTTACCAAATCTGTTTGTCAGTCAGGTAACTTTACGATTGTCCGCTCATAGCTTTTTTGAATGATGAGCTCAAGCTCGAAAAGAACACAAACCGAAATATATCGACAGCTAACAGTGGTACTGTTATTGACGTTGTTTTTCAAAGGTTATTAAATACTTTAAAATCTCAAGTATATGTGTCAGATTTTAGTCATCATAAGTCTATTGTGTGTGTGTCTTCCCCAAATTGAACAAGAATATTTATTTTTGCTAAAAAATTACATGACTCTTTGTGTTAATTAAATAAAATTTTCATTAAAGATAAAATTATTTGATAGAAAATTATTTCCAATCATACCCGATTAATTTTTTCCAGGATTTATCTTACTATTGCGTATTTACCAGGATAACATGTCATGTTACACATCATATGCGACTACTGTAAGTTTCGTTCCTTTTTTTTGTAACTGTATTTATATTAGAAATTCCAACACTAAAACTGTTCTTCCAAAAAACTGTGTGGGTCCCAAAACCAATACTCAATATACTTTATCAGTGGCGTAGCTAGGTATCCAAAGGTCTTGGTGCAAAAAAAAGAGAGAATATTATATATTGAAGCATCCATTCTTTTATATTTTACTGTGTTATTTCAATCTTTCATATCTCCTTCTAAATTCTGTTGTCTTGTTATCTGGCAATTGATATTCTTTTAAGTATTAATCATGTAATTCATCTCTCTTTTGTAGAGAAATTTTGAATATATATACAAAGCTGGTTCACATCAGCCCTGTGTCAAGCTCTGCAGAACATAGGAAAGCAAAGCTACAAACTACTTACATGTATGCATATGAGTATTCTTGTGAATTTAGTGATTGCCCAGGTTCGATTTGACATGTGATAGACAGGAAATGATAAAAGGAATATACACAAACAAGAAAGTACAATACAAAATTATTATAATTATTTAAAATAAAACACACGAAAAAACAGAGGAGGGGGGGGGGTCAAAATTACACCAGTCTGTTGCAGATACCAGATTGTGAAACATTGAAAATAGCTTATTATGAATCATATTGTTATAAAAAATAAATGACCAAGAAAAATAGCTTCCTGTGTAGTTTTTTTAGATGTATGGTAAGACATTTCATGGAACTTGATGTTTATTTTCAAGTAAAGATTAGAAAAATGAAAAAATTGAAAAATAATATAAACTTTTTAATAAGTTAAATTCGCAACACTATACACAAACAAAGGAAAGAATTTAGGGGAATTCCTTACAAGTTTGAAATTACTTTAAACGGAGTTGCCATGATTACAGCTATGTAACAATCTTTTATATTTATACCTCAATTATGGGAGAAATTATCGCAAGCTCGACTTGCTTGGTGGTCAAGGCGTGAGGGTCCCTGAGCTCAAGGGCACTACCGTAGCCCATTGGTAGTTACGCCACTGTACTTTATTAAATTATATAAGATTTTTTTTGTTACATGTCTTAAACCGTTTTAAATAAAATTATTGAACTGAATCGGAAATAAAGAACTGACCTGAAATATTTCAGGAAAGA